>PVIC010019745.1:13869-30188 GCA_004025085.1 Thryonomys swinderianus | reverse complement strand
AACATAGTCTGGTGAGTAGAGACATCAAGAACGTAAAAATGAGCAGTGCTTTCTCTCGTTGGCCTCTCTCAGTCCCTTTCCTATTTCTGTAATTGAATACCATAGACTGGAAAATTTACAGAGCATGGAGGTTTATTGAACTCACAGTTCTGAGAGCTGGGAAGTTCCTCAGCATTGGATGAGGGCCTTCATGTTGCAGAATAACATAGAAAAACACAGCAAGGTGTACGAGCTTTGGTATATCTATAACTAGGCACCTTCAACATTATTTTTTGATGCTGAAATAGTGTTCCATGATACTGATATAAACTGATGATTTTTCTACTTGTTAATTTTTTTTGGTCTTCTGACACAGGGTTTCTATTTGTAGTTCAGGCTGGCCTCAAACTCACTATGTAGCCCAGGCTAGTCTTGAACTTTTGGTGATCCTTGTGCCTTTGCCTTGCAAGTGTTGGATTACATGCCTATAATCCATTCAGCTATATTTACTTTTAACTATACAGTAGGACAAGTTCTTGAAGATATTTTTAGGTCATGTTTCTTGCATATTACTTCTAAAATTTTATTCTAAAGATAGTCAAAGGCATAGAATAGTCAAAAGGATGTAAGAATGAACATACAACCTTCATAAAGATTTATTTAATCATATCTGGTTCATTTCTTTATGTTTATACTTGAAAATATTAAATATTAAAATCCTCATAACATTTGACTTCTAAACACTTCAGTTTTCATCTCCTAAGAGTAAACATTTAAGCCACTTAACCACAATACCACACTGATACCCCTAAATTTAAATATTAACCCCAAATTGTTATTCGTTTATCCCGGTCTTACCCAGTTTTCTGTTTGCTGTCTCCTCTTTCTAGGATCTAACTAAGGTTCATATGTTACTTTTGATTGTCAGGTTCTTTTCTCTCCTTTAATATAGAAAAATTCCTTTGCTTTTTATTTTTTTCATAATATATTTATTATTGATTTGCTGTATAATTACAAAACTTAACAGCTAAAAACAACTATAAGTACTTATTAACTTGAAGTTTCTGAGGGTTATAAATTCAGGAATAGCTTAGCTATACACTTGTGGCTTGGGATTCTGGTAAAATTATGATAGCAGATAAACTGAATATGTCTTCATTTAAATGCTTGCTTGAAGCAAAAAGACCACTGACTCACAAGGCAGAAAGATGGTTCTGGTGTTGGCAAAAGGTCTAGTCCTTACCACAAACCTCTCCATGGAAGGTAAAGTGTCTTCCTCTTGTCCTGGTATTTAACTTACTCCAGAAGGACATGAGGTAGAAGCCGAAGTACCTTTCACAACTTGGCCTTGGAAGCAATCTATAGTGTACCATGTAATTTGTTATTTATACAGGCAAGCCCTATACAGTGTTCAGAAGGAGACTAGGATCACCAGGGATCACCAGCCATCACCACAAATAGCACACATTTTTTAAAGTCCAGACCAGTTATCTTGTAAGATCCCACGTGTTGTCAACAAGATCTGTGTGATTGTTTTCTCCTAACTAGGTTCAGATCATGTGTATTTTCCATTTTACTACATGACGGAAAGCATAATGCCAACCTGTTCTGTGATTGGTCATGCTGAATTTGGCCACTTAGTTGAATCATGCAATATCCACAACATCTTGAGTCTTTCTTGCCTTTTTGCTTGTCTCTCAGGCAAACATTAAATTCATATCAATGCCTGGCCTGACTGCTTCACAGAAACATGCGAAGTGTCTTGTGGTATTTTTATAATACTAATCTTTTAGCAGCAATCTGCTGTGTGTGCACATGTGTATGTGTGCTTGATGGTGATGCTGCTAGACACTCTGAGCTGAGAACGCCAATCAAATGAAAAAGTGGAGAGGCATACCATGGAGTGAATTCCTTGTAGGTAGAAACTTTTAGTTTTCTTAATATTCTGGCTGTCATGTGTGCGTGTTTTTCAGGTAATAGGCACTTATCAAATGTGTGCTGAGTATAACAAACTGAAATAATCAGACAAATATTTTCCAATGTATAAAAATAAAACCCAATATATTATCTTTCATGAAAATAAATATCTATGTTATCCACTCCCATTTCCCTAGCAGGCTGCTTTTAAAGACTACCATCCCTACCACCTCCAAGTCTAGTCACCGCTTGAGCTGTGAGAACTGACAGTCCAGTGTTCAGGCCTCAGCTTCCCTGAGCACACACAGTCTACAGCCCCGCCACCCTGCACAGGTGCAGTCCTGTGCAGAGGAGAGTCTGGCTGGCACTCGGTTAGGAATACAAGGCAGCCCTGTTTGGAATGTACACTGCATCCTAAGCAACATGTCAGCTCTTTTTTTTTTTCCATGACTATAAATGGCTGACATGATATTTTCAGCCTTGCTCAATCACTGAGTCCCTCCAGGAAGGATGTGAAAGTATGGAGGAGTGCTTTTCTTTAATGGCAAATCATTCAGTGGAGTTTCCTGAGCAGATCTGAGTGCATTTAGTGATCTGAATTATCCGTTCACATTCAATATCATTTTAAATTCATTTTCTGTGTCATGTGGATTCATGAGAACACTTTCTGAGATGTATGCAACTGTGGGAATGTGTCCAGTGGTGAACAAAATGATTAGAAAGGTAGGCCTTATTTTAAAGTGCTTTTCATTAGAAAAAAAGACAGAGCAGCACTGGGCCCAGTGGAGTTTAATGCCCCCTCCTGAAGCCTGCCTCAATGAGCTCTGTCACCCAGTGAGACATATTGGTGGAGAATGGCTTGTGCAGACATTTTCTTTCTCTGATCTACACATAAAAGCAAGAACACAGCATTTCAAGGTGCAACAAAAAGAAGAAAGGAAAAGGCAGGAGGAAGGGAGAAGGATCTACCCGAGAGCCGACTGCACTTGGAACTGAGGCAAGCACTGTTCCACGAGCTAACTTAGCTGGAGCTGGGTGTGGGCTCGAGGATATTAATGGTTTGGTCAAGGCTATGGGCGGCTAGCAAGGAGTAGGGACAGGATCCTGAAGCTGGGTCTGTCCACCACCAACGCCAGTCCTCTGAACACTGCCCTGGCCTGTTCCTTCTCTTACTCTGGGATAAAAGACCTTAGTCTCTAAACTTTGGATCTCATGTTCAACAGTTCCATATTGCCCAACACACTCCTTACACAAACTTAATTGCAGTGTTACATGAAATTTGATCTACAGCTGCCTCCACACTTTGAGCCCCTACATACTAAACTTCTCATTTAAGAGTATAGTCATATAACAAGTGTCTGAGCCTCAGCCAATCACACCAGCTGAGCTTGAGCCAATCACATCCTCCCAAATGATCAGACTAGGCCCACGTATGGCAAATGCCTCATTACACAAGGTTGAAATGAAGCAAATACCCAGCCGTAGCCAGTCAGCTTGCCTCAGTACATCAGTTTCTCTTTCTCTGTAAAAATACTGTCTGCTTATGTCACTGAGTAATACTCTCTGAGCCTTTCCTGACTCAGAGGGTTGTTTGATTCGTTAATCGTTCTTTGCTCCACTGAATTCTGTCAAATTTAATTTGTGTAAATTTTAACAATAGTCACAATAGACTATTCTCCGAACAAACCATACACTGTAAAGAGTTATCTGGTTATGCTCAACAGGTAATATGGCTACATTTAGAAGGCATACAGTGAACAATCTCCTTTTCTGTCTTGTACCCTGAGTCCTTCTTTTGAGGCAACAATGTACTGTTTCTTGTGTTATTTCACAGAATACTTAAGTGTACATTATTTTTTATTTTATTTTATTTTTTTTGAGACAGGGTTTCACTTTGTAGTTCAAGCTGGCTCTGAGCTCACTATGTAGCCCAGGCAAGCCTCGAACTCAGCAATCCTCCTGCCTCTGCCTCCCGAGTGCTGGGACTACAGGCATGAGCCACCACGCCCGGCACTATGGTATGTGGTAGTGATGGCTGGTGGGCGTGAGTCTCCATGCCCAGCATTGTATGTGGTTACCAGGGATCAGACTCAGAACCTTGCACTTATGAGGCAGGCGCCGGAAACACTGAGCTAAATTTCTGGCCCAAGTGTACATTATTATTATTAGTCAAACTTCTCCAGAGAAACAACGCCAATAACCTATACATATATCCTGAGATACATATACCAGAGCAGACTTAATGTGAAATAAGCTCATGCAATTAAAGAAGATAAGAAGCTCTATATCATGTTTTCTGTGAGACAGAGGTAGAAAATCCATTGCTATGTCAGGAAATCTCAGGAGCAGGAGAGGTAATGGTATAACTTTTTGTTTTTTGAAACAGTGTCTTCCTTTGTAGTTGAGGCTGGCCATGAGCTCACTATGTAGCCCAGGAAAACCTGGAACTCAGCAACCCTCCTGCCTCTGGCTCCCAAGTGCTAAGATGACAGGCATGAGCCACCACACCCAGCACTGTGGTATGTGGTACTGATTACTGGTGAGCATGAGCTACCACACCCGGTATTGTTGTATGTGGTTACTGGGGATCAAACTAGGGACCTTGTGCTTGCTAGGCAGGTACCAGGACCTCTAAGCTAAATCCCCAGCCCGGTAACTTTCAGTCTAAGGCCAAAAGACTGAGATAGAGACCTACTGTCATAAAACCAAGAGTTCTAGTGTCCAGTGAGGAGAAGACAGAGATGTTCTACCTTCAAAAGAGAATATAGCCACCCTGCCTTTGCCCTTTTATTCTACTGAAGCCTTCTATATATTGGGTGATACTCATCTACACTGACAAAGGTGAATTTCTGTTACTGAGTCCATTGATTCACATGCTAATACCTTTCAGCAATGCCTTTACTGACATACCCAGGAACCATGCTTTACCAGCTGTCTAGACATTCCTTTACTCAGTTGAGTTGATGTCATAATTACCAAATATTTGTATTTACTTTATTTCTGTCAGTTTATGTACACAAGTAGAGGTCTCCCTTAACTGCTAATCTGGACCTCATATTTTTATTTAATAATATATGTTGGATATCATTTAATATTTGAACATGAAAAACTTCTTATTCTTGTGCGTTATAAGAATACAATGGAGTTCATTTTCCTGGTCCCCCATGATATACACTCATTTCCAATCTCTTGCTATCAAAATAGTGCTGCCACAATCAATCTAGTGTAACTTGTACAAGAGTTAGTGTAACTCTAGGGCAACTTCCTAAATAAGGAATTAATTACTAGATCAAATGAAGGTGTGTTATCGTGAGAGACTTGCCAAATTTTCCTCACTAAGGACTCATACAACTTCCATTCTGCGATACTCACATGAAAAGCTTATTTCAAGTGCTGTTGCCCATGCAACTATATCTACATTTTAAGATCGCTGCTAATGGCATAGATTAAAAAATAGGTCAGACATTTTAGGACTCTGACTTTGCTTCTGTGTTTACCTTTTGTCTCATGTACCCTTCCACCTATGACTGATGACTTCTATCGACTCAGACTCGACCGCAAGACAGCGTGGTGTTCTGCAAACTGGAACGCTCTAGGTCAGGATCCTTCTTTGCTCGCTGCTAAGTCTGCTTTATTTATATGCAGAGAAAAGGCCTCAGTGACCAGGAAAGTCTAAGGTCATCAGATTTGACTCTGTGCTTGCTAGAGATGGTCTGAGTTTGACATCCAAAAGCATGAGAGCCCAGCGCAAAAAGTACTGAATCCTGTCCCTTGTCATGTGTACTGGACTCAGTGGAAGCACATCCCAATCAAGACAGTTAGGAAAAGGTCATAGCTTTTAAAATTTCTGTCACTGAAAGTTCCCTGAATTTTTATCACAAATTCATGTTGCTAAAATAAAGTATTATATTACTGTCAAATAGAACAAAGCAGCCATTGCTTTTAAATGGGGCTAATTTGTGTGGATATGGATTTTAAGTTCATGAGAACATCTCTTTAGTACTCTTAAAAAGAAATTAATGTGAGTTTTGTACCAATCTGCCTGTTTTTTGTCAGATATGCAGTGTGTCCTCCTCCTGGACCCCTTTCAGTAACATTAAATGAAGAGAAATGACTGTCTCATACACCTACTTACCTTGGTTTCATTATATCTTATCATAAGCAATTTATATGCATCCTGACACTAACTAATTCCAGCTTCATATATCAAGTAGTTCAACATTTAATCTAGTTCCATGCATTAGATAAAAATGTAGAATTCCAAATTCTGGAGTTCTTACCTTGAATGATTAAGAAGATCATAAATCTAAGAAAGCACTTGTGTCTCTCGTTTTTCCTGATATTCCATCAACTATGAGCAGACAATTGCTTCACAAGAACTCAGGGGAAAGAACTATAAAGATTGATGAACTAAGAACTAATAAGGAAATGTGCATAACCATGACCAGTCTGTCAATTTTTAATGACCTCCCAAGTAAGAAGTCTATTCCAAGGAACTTATTTCATAAATTCTAGAAGCCTTGACTTTGAGTCAATAATATTTCTTATATTTCCTTATAGTGTATTGTAGGCTCTTTTTTATTTTTTAATCTGAAAGCTGAACTAAAAATTATGAGTTCTACAGCTGTGGAGTACCCCCACCAAGAGGCCAAAATTTGTAGCATTTTCTCAGTCACCCTGAATGGCATCAGTGCCTTCCTGCTTTCCCTACTAGTAGCCATCCTGTTGAGAGCTGACAGTACAGTAATACCTCAGTTCATGAACACATCTGTTCCCAAACAAGACAGTTGACAGTCACAAGTATTTGGAGAAACTTTGTTTTCATTTGCAAACTCAGCATCAGGTTACTCCTGCACCCATCTTCCCCAGAACTATCAATGAATTAAGGTCATGAATTGAAGAATTACTACATTTAGACTTAACTGAACTCTACACAGTGATCAGTTTTTCTTCACGAATGGATACCTTACCACGGTTCTAAAACAGGAGCTTTTCTTGCTTTGAGGTGTCTGTATTAGTCACTTTCCCTTTTCTGAGGCAAAATAACTCATTCATCAACTTAATTCAAGGAGGAAAATTTACTCTGGTTCACAGCTGAAGAGGGCTCAACCTATGGTTGCCAGAATCCAAGGCAGAAATTGTGTGATGCAAAAAAAAAGAAAAAGAAAAAGAAAACCAAATCTGATCATTCCATGTCAACCAGGAAGCAGAGTGAGAAAGAAGGGACAGAGGACAAGAATACATTCTTTTAGGTCATAATCCCAATGACTCACCCTCTTCAACAAGTTCCCATGTCCTAATAGCACACGGAGCTATGGGCTCAGCAATGGATAAATCTAGTAATGAATATCACATCTTTATAATCTAATCATCTGCCAATCTAATCCACCTTCCAAAAATTATAATCTAATCACCTCTGAACACATGAGACATTTGGGCTTGTTCAGACTTAAATCATAATACATTCCATAACTATAGCTTTGCTGTTCCTCCTGGCCCATGGTTGTGTGCTCTCAGGAGGTTCTGCCCATCTCTGCCCCACCTTAGTGTTGAGCTTTGTGCCCTACACTTAGGCGTTTGGCTGGGCTTCATTCCTGCTGTCAACAATATTCCAGTTTATTGTCCTAGTCAGTCATGTGAAGACAAGGACCTCCTGCATGTTTCTGAAGCCTTGGACACTGAAGACTCTAATCTTTTGCTTTGACTTGTTGTCGGGAGCAACCTGTTTGGGAAAATTAACTGGACAATTGGGATTATGACTGAGCCGAGCTTTCCTGCCTTAAGACCAGCTACGACATATGTAGACCTGAGGACGTGACTCTTTATCTTCCCCTCTGGGGACAAAGACCCCAGTGGTCCCAGGTGCTGTGATGCTCCAGGGAAGAACTATACTGACACCTTCACCTATGTAATTCCTTATTGTTCTGATATCCTGAACATGCTGCCCTCTGAGTGACCTGTTACATTTGGATACTTCTGATGTACTGAAACTATTGCCTTCTGAGTGATCTGTAACAGTGCTTGCTCTGGATATACTGAATAAAAGGTGTAGCAAACTTGGGTTTGTCCTCTTTGCTGCTGAGAGTAGCACAAATCAGGTCCAAGCTCAGCTTATTCTCTAAGCCTTATTTCTGTCTATTTATTAGTGTTTCACGTTGTGCTGTCAGACTCACAGGAGACCAGAACTTAACTGCAAAGCTTCTAGTTATGCTCCCTTCCCCTGTCCCCTACAACCTGTCACTTCTCACTATTGTCCCTGAATACATAGTTCTGGGTCTTTCTTCTCTCCTCATGAGTGTGACAACATCTACGTGCTCTTTTTAGTATCTATGTTCACAGTAAGCTCATCCAAACCCTGCCCTGTCTGTTTCCTTCTGCTGTGATTCCGCCATTTTTATCCAGTGACATCATGATAGGTAAGGGTCTGTGTTATGTGTATACTTTTAAAATTTATTTTATCTTTGTTATTCACAAAAATAGAAGAAGCTCAAGATTATTTTTTTAAAAGAACATAGAAAGCATATAAAATACAAATGCAGGTCTCTTCTACCACAATCCAGCTTTCCTCTGGGACTCAAAGTTTGTATCTCTAGATTTTTCATTGTATGTAGGTTATAAATACATACATTGTAGAGATATACTTTTTAGAGAAAATGGTATCATACTATTTATGATCACCTTAAATTTGTTTTTGTTTTCATTTAATCCCATGTGGGAGACACAATTCCATGTTAGTGTATAAATTTGCATCATGCTTTTAAACCCTACATAGTATTACATAGCATGTATATACTATTTTTTATTTAGCATTGATTCTGTTGATATATTCTTAAAATATATACACAATTTTGGCATTATAAATAATCAAAAGATATCCATACTTATACTAAGTGATACAAATATGTCCTTTAGTTAAATTGATAGATCTATACAAAGGGTGATTAGAAATACAACAAATGTTTACATTAAAAATGATTATGGTAAATGACACATCACCATTAATTCCCCTCAAAATATCCCCCCTCACTTTAAGAATATTTATTCCACTGTTCTAGTAAGGTTTTTTTTATAAATTGAATTATTTATTGGTACAATTTATATACATATCAAAATCATGTATAACATTGGGGAATTTGTATCAGTATATGACACAAGTTAATTCTCATTTTTACCCATATCCCTACCCACCCACCCCTCCTCACCCCCTTTATACATGCTCTTTTATTTTCTTTCTGTATCATATTTATTCCTTCCCCTCATCACATTCCCACACCAAGTTTCCTATAGAAATTTTGCACTCTATAAAAGCTGTCATACTTTCTAAAGCTCATCTGCATCTACAGGTGTTCATGTCAAAGAGAAGATACGGTAATTGTCTATCTGTGATCTATTGATTTCATGTTCTAGTAAGTTTTTGAGGCAGTTTTGGAAGTCCTCCTTTCTGTCTGTAGTTCCACTGTCATGGCTGCCTCAGTATTCTGAATCAATTCACATTTGTCTTTTACTATTTTGACTTTAAGGAAGAGTAAGAAGTTGCATGGTGCCATTCAGTGAAAAATGGGGATGAAATCACACAATAACATTTTTACAAAGCCATCTTTCCATTGGATGGCGCTCACAGAAACATTCGTTACGTTTTTTATCATATCACGAAAGATGATTCATAGAATTGCTTCAGACGTGACAAGAATGATGGGGTGTGTTTGAAGTTTGGGGGAGAACTTGAAGGGAGATGAATGGCAATGTATCTTTTACTGTAATACATTTTTTACTTAAATATTTACAGCATATTTTCATCAAAGCTCATACAGTAAAGATTTTGATAAATACTTAAAAATTATTTTCCCCATATTTTATAAAACGTGCAGGCCTGTAACAGTAAAAATACACCCTCTTCAACATTGAATATCTTCCATCTTTTATGTTTGTCAATCTGAATTTTAAAATATTACAAAAATGCTATTTCTTTGATTTTTGAGTGAGTACCTTTTCAATATTTAATGGTTATTTCGGTCTTTCACTATGCATTTTCTTTTTGACATTTTATATTGTAAAATCTTGTCATAAATATTAATGTAAGATTACAATTTTTGTTATATGTGTTACAAGTATTTCTCCCAGTCTATTTTTTTTTTTTTTGAGACATGGTCTCACTTTGTAGTTCAGGCTGACCCTGAGCTCATTAGTCCAGGCAGGCTCAAATTCACAGCAGTCCTCATACCTCTGCCTCGGGAGTGCTGGGATCACAGGCGTGAGCCACCACACCCACATAGTGGTGTGTGGTACTGATTGCTGGTGGATGTGAGTGTTCATATCCCACATTGTGGTTTGTGGTTACCAGGATCAAACTAAGGACCTTGTGCTTGCGAGGCAGACACTGGAACCACTGAACTAGATCCCCAACCCTCCCAATCTTTTTTTTTTTTTTTTTTTTTTTTTGAGACAGAGTTTCACTGTGTAGTTCTGGCTGGCCCTAAGCTCACTATGTAGCCCAGGCAAGCCTGGAACTCATCCCACTCTATTTTTAAAATTTCACTTATAATAAATTTTGTCAAGTAAAGGTGTTAAATTTTTACCTGATCAAATCTGTCCATCTTTTCTTTTACATCCTCCAGATTTTATGCCATCATTGGAAAGGCTTTCTCCACCCCAAGATTCTAAAATATTCTATATTGCCTTTTAGAACACTTACCGTTTCATTTTGTATGTTTAATTATGCAATTCATTTTTATGTGTATTATGAATAAGAGACCTTACTTCACTTTCTCCAAAATGTGGAGATAGATATCCAAGCACAATTTATTGAATATTCTTTTTCCTTGCTGACTTCATATTATTCATGATATTCTTAAATACCAAATTTTGAGTATTCGTTGACCTATCTTCAGATTTGTGCTCTTCCACAGATTTGCTTATGTATTACTACAGGGTGCTTTTTGTGAGTTCAGGAGTAAAGGTTTACAGTATGTCAGGGGAGCATTTTAAACCTTAGTTTACATACAGTGCACCAATAAATACAAGAGTAGTGCTCCGTGAAAGTTTTTGAAAAAGAATTTGAACACTGGTCCTTTTAAGTATATGCTAGCTTTACTAGCGGCTTATAGAGAAGAGATTTTATGGTACATTCTCCAGATGACATTTCCTATTGTTCTTAGAAGGCCCAAGAGTTGTAATTCATTCATTCATTCAGCTTATATTCATTGTACTATATATATATCCTATATTATGCATGAAAGACAAAAGTAATACACAGACTCAGTCTCAGAAAATAGGTGCTTTGGTTGGGCGTGGTGGCTCATGCCTGTAATCTCAACACTCGGGAGGCAGAGGCAGGAGGATTGCTGAGTTCAAGGCTAGCTTGAGCTACATAGTGAGCTCAGGGCTAGCCTGAACTACAAAGCGAGACCCTGTCTCAAAAAAAAAAAAGATGCTTTGAGCATGCACATAAATATGAACAAATCCTGGATGTAAAGTGCGTGATAAAAAAAATATAAGGCAGAATGGTGACCCGAAGCTGGAATAGATTCACTTTGGTGAAAAACTATGTTATTCTGAAAAAGAGATTGAAGGGTATTGGAAACCCCTGAAATGTTACTGGTAACTTCTGCAGTAGGTTCCAATCTCCTGCTTAGTGTAAAATGCAGGTCTGAGGAAAAACAAACAAACATCTAAATGACAAGACTAAGAGAGAAAGCAAGGTGCTAGGGTGACCAATGATTTTATCTTTCTTAAAAAATTGATTTTATTGGTATATTTTATATACACATTATGATCACAGTCTACATTAAGAGTTTGTGCCAGTACATGAAACAACTTAATTCCTATTTTTTCCCATTCTCTTGCCCCACTACAACCCTATCTGGCCCCATATACATAAGCTTTGTTTTCTTTTTTTTTAACCATCAAATTTTTTCTTTCACCCCTGTAACTGGCAAAGGCACTGGTCAGTCCAAGCCACCGATCTTTATTAGTAATTAATTGGGGTAAGAGTGAGTTATGTGCAAGATAGTACTATATGTGAAGATGCACCGTAGTGTGGTTTCTTTGGAAATTAATGTAAACATATGGGCTTGTAGAAGACAAAATGACAAAGCATTCTCAAATTAGGAACAGACTAGACAAAATAAATGTCTGCAGTGAGAACATTGTCCTAGTTAATAAGGTTTTAGTTATGGGACTGGAATTTGGGTGCAAGTTCCTCTGACTCAGCACATAAGGTTAGCTGGACTCATTTCTATAGACATGCCAATTGTGGCATTAACTTTATAGCCTGCACTGCTTACAGCGTGTGTTGAGGCGTAATCAATACTGAGGTCCCTCACAGATCTCATTACAAAATGGAAAGTTAACTCCTGTTCTTGTGTAGACAGAAATTATATTGTCAAAATGATACCACCACATATGATATAAAGATTTCCTATAATAATAAAAAAACCAGAGTTTTTCCTCAGAATTAGAAAAAAAACTCAAAACATTTTATATAGCACCAGAAGAGACCCAGAATAGCCAAAGCAATCCTGAGCAACAAGAGCAAAGGGATATTGGAGGCATTAAAACCCCAGACTTCAAATAATGCTATATAGTTACAGTGATAAAAATTATAGTGCTGGCAC
This sequence comes from Thryonomys swinderianus, assembly GCA_004025085.1. Taxonomy (NCBI): domain Eukaryota; kingdom Metazoa; phylum Chordata; class Mammalia; order Rodentia; family Thryonomyidae; genus Thryonomys; species Thryonomys swinderianus. The sequence continues at coordinate 17,679 of PVIC010019745.1, read as the reverse complement.
AAAAAGCAGACACACTGACCAATATAATAGAATAGAGGATATAGAAACAGCACCAAACACCTTTAGCTGTCTGATTTTTGACAGTGAAGACAATAACTTTTTTTTCCTTTTGAGACAGGGTCTCACTTTGTAGTTCAGGCTGGCCCTGAGCTACTATGGAGCCCAGGCAAGCCTCGAACTCAGCAATCCTCCTGTCTCTGCCTCCCCGAGTGCCGGGATTACAGGTGTGAGCCACCACGCCCGGCAACAATAACTTTTGTTGAAGAAAGATAGCCTCTTTAACAAATGGGTCTGAGAAAATTGATTATCTACATGCAGATAAATGAACATAGATCCACAGGCCTCCGCCTGTATTAAAATCAAATAAAAATGGATCAAAGATCTAGATATTAAAACAGAAACATGAATCTGCTGGAATATAAAATTGATAAAACTCTTGAAGGTGTAGGCATTGATAAGGACTTCGTTAACAGAACCTTGCTTGTACCAGATATCAAGAATCAACAAATGGATTTACATCATATTAAAAAGCTTCTGCACAGCAAAGGAAATGAACAACATGAAGAGAAAACCCACAGAATAGGAAAAGAAAATTGACAGCTACCATTCAGACAGATGGCTAATAACAAGTAGTCTACGTAAAAGCAAAAGACCCAATTTAAAAATGAGCAATTGAAATAAAGACATATTTCTCAAAAGAAGAAGTAGGAGTGGCCAATAAGTATATGAGAAAATGTTCAGCATTTTTGGCCATTAGAGAAATTCGAATCAAAACAACAGTGAGATTCCATCTCATTCCTAAAGGAGTGGCTTCAATGTCCCCAGTATTGTTGCTGAGCCTATGCCACTGTGCCTGACTCATTTTTCTCATTTTTGGTAATTTTTTTCCCTCAGAGTTCTGTCATACTCCAATGCACAATAGTTTCCATTGCCATTAGTCTGGTAATCTGTCAACCTTTGTTTGTTGATGCCTGAACTTTAAGGACAGGATAACTGCAAAGCAAGGAATGTGTCTAGATAACGTCAGAGTGTCTGTCATGGGTTTTTCCTCTGCAGCATATCCAAGCCTGATCATCCAGGCAGGATTTCACTACATGCAGTAAAACCACAGCCTGGGACTCAGGAGTTGGAAACAAGCCTGTATTCTTATTTTTTTCCTCTTTTGGATTTGTATATATTCCCTTTCTGAGGGCATTTGTAATGTACAAGTTACCTGTAACTACAGATACTTTTTGAAGGACAATATTAAGCTGGAAATTTTGACCAGGATGTAAATATAAATATTTATGTTATACAATAGAAATTCCAAAATAGATGATCAAAATGCAGATTTTTTCACAAAAACTGTTTGAAAAACTGTTATATGGCCTCAAAAATCCTGCAGCTACAGTAACACAAAGTGCTTAGAGAGTACAGGGGGAAATCAGGTGAGGAAGAATTTTGGAGAGTGCTGCTTTAAATACCAGAACCCCTCCCCCCATCCTATCCCCACCATAAAGAGAATAAATTGGTAGCTGCTTCCCCTAGTTTAATATAAGTGCTTTGTAGAATATAGTAAAGGACTGCCTTCCCATTGAGAACCCCAAAGGGCAAAACAAACAAAAAAATCAAAACCAAAACCAACAAACAAAAAACTCAGACTGGACCAGAGTAGAAAAAGCTGTGGGAAAACAAAGGAGAGGTGCTACTGCATCTGGGGGCAAAAATACCACCCTTTGATGATGGGGCCAGGGTGTGCAACTCCCAGGGCCGGGCAAAGGATCATGATGGAAATGTTCTCAGTCTTTAAAATGTTTTACAGAGATCCTCTAAGTTGTTTACAAAAACACTGAAGAACAACAACAACAAAGACTCATAATTAACATTCGCGACTTCTACAAGGTATCAGCTATGTATTATTTCATTTGCTTAGTCAACAATTTTTCTTGATGACTCCCAGTGATGTTCTGGGACTGCCTATATGTAGATTTTTTTTTTTTTTTACCTGATGAAAATAGCCCAATAGACCAAAGACAAATAGTGAAACAGCACACACCTGCCCACATGGCCCCCTTTCAAAAGCTTCTTTGGAGATCCTACCCAGCAATTTCTGCCTATGCATGAGAATTGAATTCATGTCCCCCCCTTCAGTGCCGCAGGAGGCTGGATTAGTGATTTTAGTTGCCCACATGACCACCACATCCCAAGTCAAGATTACATGGTGGATGAAGGTAGCTTTCTTTCTAAAAGAGAAATGAACCATACCTGCCACGGGAATGAAGGAAAAGTGACATTAAAATAGTACACAAGTCTCAGCATCCTGATGTCCTGATGATCGAACCCTTTGAGATGTGATGATGGTCTTTGACTTCTTTCCCTCAGGGCAGGAGAAGGATGCACAATGCTTGTTCAGATGGAATGTTCAGAACCTGAAGTCTACACAGGTTAATCTCGGTCCTAGAGAAGAACAATAGAAGAACAGTTTGCTCTTATTAATTCCGTAATTACTGCTGGGATTAGAAATGATTTTCTAAACCACACTGGATTAGAAGTGGTTTTCTGAATTATGCAAAGTAGCACCATTCTGAGAGTGAGATTTAAAACCAAAGGGAAAAGAAAGAGAGAAGTGAATATCATGCCAATTATTTTCTGGCCATAAAGAATATTTTTCTAGATTAATTCTCATCATCACCCCCGTTACAGAGACTGTAAGCTTTTGTACAACTTCTGCAAGTTTCTTCAGGTAGCCATTGACAAATTACGAATTTCCAATGACATGGCCAAGCTGTCTCTCATCCTTATAAGGTTCACATTAAGTGAAAGGAGTAAGAGCATGAGACCAAAGCTACAAAGGATGCAGAATAGGCCTCAAAACTTGCTTCTGTTATTCTTGTTCTACCGAGGACCCTGGCTGTGGGTCTCCATCTCCTGCCAAACAAGATGACACAACCTAGAGAGAACAAAAGATACAGACTTAAAGGGAAATCAGGGATCTGGGGTGGTTTAAACTGTTCTGGCCAACAAAGATAAAAGGCAGCCGAGACTTCTAGTATGTATTAGTTACAACAGTGGGAAGGAGGGCGGGGTATAGTAAGACTGTTGGTGACAGCATATGAGGCATATGGTGATTGTGGTTATCACAGGCAAGGCTGTAAAAGGGAGGCACTGCTTTCTTGCAGAAGAGAAAAAAACCAGAGACCAGGACTGGGTTGCAATTAGCCAGAGGTAGCTTATAATTCAGGGAAAGGAATTTAGTTGGGGGTCACACTGACCTTAGCTGGATGTTAGCTCAACAGAGCCTCGTTGTTTCATAGACCGGGACTAGGATCTCCGGGCAGCCATTGGTAGAGGAGTTATGCCTGCCCAGGTCCCCCATCTGACATGCCCATGTGAGTCCCATAAGCTTCAGTCAGGTTCCTAAAGTAATATAGCCGAATTATGTGGAAGCGAGAAGTTTGTGTCACTTATAGCCTGCTAGTAAACCAGGCAGTGGTGTCCACTACAATATTCGTGATTTTTTTTCCTTTTGAAACACTCCAAAGGTTTGTATTTTAATGCAAAGTGCTTGGTCTCCAAGAACCTTTTGGAAGGTTTTGCTTGATAGCTGGTCACCATGCATTATACTAGGTAGGCTTGGAGAATGTGAGTGACTTGTTGCAATGAGCTTGTAGTTTACGGAGGACTCAGTGTTTTCTTTTAAACACAGTTTACTTTGTGTTGGCAACTTTGGAATCTCCTGCTAGCTCATCATGGAGTCTTTTCTTCTTTTTAAAGAGGCTTTCCAGAGACATTTACTTTTCTTTTTTTTTTTTTTTTTGAGACAGGGTCTTG
>PVIC010019745.1:0-13769 GCA_004025085.1 Thryonomys swinderianus | reverse complement strand
TCCCTACTCCCTGATAGGTTTTAATGTAAGTCTGAAAGGGCTTGATTTATTGCAGTCCTTGTCCAGTAAAACCTCTCTGCTAATGTTCATCTGTATTTGGAATTGCTTCCCAGTACTAGCATCACTGCCTCAGCTCCACCTCAGGGCACCAGCTATTAGATTTTCATCAAAAGTGCACATTCTGGATCCTTTTCATACATAATTCACAGTGAGCTTTGAGCTCCTATCTGATCTATTATTGCTTATCTGGCAGGAGGTGGATTGAAGGGAATAATTTGCAGAATGGGGATTGGCTATAAATGCAGAAGAAATATCACCCCCTTACCTGCATTGCTCATTTCTGGTTATAGAGGCTGGAGAAGTGAGGTGAGACACTTGTAGACTTTCTTCAGTTTAAACCACAGATTTAATTTCTTTCACTTCTCTTGCAAGCTTTGGACTTCTGCAGACAGTTGCTAACATCGCTGTGTCTACTTCTGCCAATCTGCAAACTCAAAACATTCTTGACGTTTTCCCTTGTGTCTTAGCTAGTTGGCACGGGTATAACAAAATATGATAGGTTGGGTAGTTTAAGAAACAGAAATTTAATTCTTACAGCTTGGCAAACTGAGCAGCCTTAGTTCAGGGCACTGACAAAGCTGGTGTCTGTTGAGGGCTTGCTTCCTGGTCTCCAAAAGATTGTCTTACTGCTGTTCTCTCACATAGCTGAAAGACAGCTCACTCCTTGGTTTTATGATAAAAAAAACACCAATCCCATTTGTGAAGCCTCCAGCCCCATGACCTAATTGCCTCCCCAAATCTATCTCTCCAAATATCACCACACCTGGATTAGGGCTTTAATGTATAAATTTGTGGGTGGGTACATAAATTCAATACATTGTACTTTCTATTGGTGGATTTCCCCCAAATATCAGGAGACCACATGCCCTAGTTTATCTGGGTCAACCCAAGTTGCAGCTATTGTTCTTACATATTAACAATACGTTCCTTCATTCCTAAACATATTTGCCTAATTTTACCATCTCAGCTAAAGAGAAATAGCAAATGTTTTGTAAGGCTATCGGGCTTACTGCAGCTCTTTACCTAGAACTCCTCTCAGAAAACCTGGCCTGGCAGACATCTTTGCAGAAGTCACAAAACCCATCTTTCCCCTTCTCCTGACTCAGGTGGAACTTTGTTCACATGAGTGATGCTGCCTGTTTACACATAATGGTACCTGCATACAGTACTTAGTACTTATTCCAACCCATAATCTTTCTTCAAAAGATGAAAAAGAATATAATGTAGTTTGCAATCCATACCAAGGAAAACAGATAACCAAAGAAACAAGAGAATTGTCATGCCAACAAGACTACTTTTCCTGCTGTAGTAAAACTTCAAATATATCCATCTCCAACAGCAAAGGGCAGGCTTCACCAGTGGGGACTTAATTTAGTAATTGCAACTTGGTCGAACATTAAGAGAGTTCTGTTTTTATTTTTAATTTCCATGTGTAATTAGAAAAATGTCGTGCTTCTGTGCCTGGTGAAGAGCAATTACTTCCTGATTAGGGGGTTTCCAAGAAGAGAGCCCTTTGAGATACTCTAATTGGATAATGGAGCTAAGTTAAAGATATTTTGAGTGGCAAAAAATGCTTGTTTGGAGACAAAACAGTGGCTGTGCTTGTCAAACAAATAGGCACATTATGAAATATTCACACAATGGGGCTCTGAAAGACACAGCTACCTTTCTTTGCAGTCATATGCTGTCTAATCTTATGCTAACTCTTCAGTGGTGGGCAGATGAGATGTTTTCTTTTACAGATGGGAAAACTAAGGCTTAGAGATAGCTCTACATCCTCTCACATGACCTAAAGATGGATCCATGTGTAGATTTAGGCAAATTACTTGATTTGAACTTGTTTCTTCATCCTTAAAATTATAGTCATGGTGATGACTGAAAGCCCATTTGTGTAGGGCCTGACTCACAGCAAGCACTCAACCAATGATAAATGACTATCATGAGGATCATCTTTGTCCTGTCTCTTCACATTATTATTGCTGCCCCTTTTGATCACAAATGTTACTAGAAATCAAAGTAGTGAGGTGAATGGCAAGAAAGTTATGAAAAGAAGTAATCTCTGTGCTTTGGAAGTGCTTTCTCATAGTACTGGGGGCAGTTCAGTGAGCCAGGCTTGTGTGTGACTAATGTCTTACTTCTCCTTTCCCTCCCCAGCACTCTGCACAGTGCCTGACGCAGTGCCTGCCAATCCACAGAGGAACTGAATAAAGTGGCAGTTGACTTGGCATGTGACCAATCCGAACCACAATCCTGAAGCTGCTGTCGAGTATCTTTCTTTCCGACCTGGACTGTCACTTGTTAAGGGGGGATGCTGGCCCCTGAAGCAGGTCACTGTAAGACTGCTCATTCCACCAGGCCCTCTTTTGGTCTGGGTCCCGTGTGAGTCAGCCACCATGCACATTTTGGTCTTGTCCAAGAGCATTTCCACAAACTCATCAACTGTCGATCTTTGAACTTCCACAAAAGAAATTACCTCGATGTGCTATAAATATGCTTTAAATCTAATTAGAATTTGTCAGGATGGTGTTTTCCAAATAAAACAGAGAACTGTACTGCTAGTTATTCTTTACAAATTTTATGCTTAGAATGTATATAAGACATGTACTTTCTTCTTTAGAAATAAAGCATGTATGTTTATAGCTCTGAATTTTATCTTTTATGTTTTTCATTACCAAATTATAAATATATTATAGTCTTATACTTCTATAATATATGTTTTATATCTTTTTATTTCAAACTGGAAAAATAATTTCATTAATTTACCCGAGAACAATAGAAATAAATTTGTGAAAATTCTACATTTAACTACCTGAATTTATTTGCTAAGGAAATAAATTTAATCAACTGGATATTTTACATTTATTGTCCCTTTAGTGAATTTATAGATACAAAGATTTGCTTGAAAACATACTAAATTGCGTATTTCCAGATGAGCATTTTCTTCCAAATGGTCTGTTTGGGTGGCTGCACACTGGATTCTACTGAGCTGTTCAAAGACCCCCTGTCCAGGAGCCACCCCTACAAGTCAGCCATAAACCACACAAGAAAATCTGTACTTTTCACCATGATTTTCAATCATTTGGGGGAGCTTTTGTAAAACATGAACCACTGGCTCACCATTCCAGTTGGAATACCCAGGCTTACATGATTTCTTCAAATTTTTTCCAGTGTGCTAAATGGCAAGGTCTGACAACCAGTTCTCTTTATTTAATGAACAGAAGTGCTCAATTTCTCTTTGAATGATTTTTGGTGCTATTATTTAAATTTATCATGAAAAGACAGAAATAGATCTTTTTCAAAAGAGATGGAAGGAAATAGGAACAAAAATGACAAATTAAAATATGTTATGTGAGTCGGCTCCCCACCAGGACTATAAAAATTATCTACTGGGAAAATGTACTATCAAAAAATTCCAAAGGAACCTTTAAAAATACATATCAAGAAATTGTGTTATACCTTCTTAACTGCCACATGTTTTTCCTCAACTATGGGAACTTACTGCTAGAATACGTACATACCATCTCACGGGAACCATTTAGAGAAAGCACAGAATCATTTACAAAAATATAATGCACAAAAATCCTTGTTCGTTCTCTTACTAATGAATGTTTGGGTTACCTTTTAGTAATTATGAAAAGAGATATTATCAACATTTGCTGGCAAACATCTGTTGGACATGTCCTCATTCCTGTGTCATAAATGCCAAGAAGAGGCTTAGCTGAATTATGTTGTTTATAAGAATGTATGTGTATGAGACATTGCCAAACAATTATCTAACATCATAATGTAATTTTACACTCTGATCAATAGTGTATGAGACTCTCATCACTTCTCCTTGACAGCATTAAATATTGTCAGACATTTTGATTTGGGCACTGGAAAAGGCTTAAATGTGGTGTGATTATGGTTTAAATTTACATTTGCTTGCCAATCAATGATATTGCGCATCCTTTCTTGATTTCACCAGCAGCTTATACATATTCTCTTGTGAAGTGCCTGTTCAAATATTTTTGGCCATAGTTAAAATTTTTTCTTTTAAACTTCAGATAACTGTAGATTTATATGCAGTCGTAAGAAGTAACAAGTGATGTCCATTTATTCTTTTCTTATATTGTTCCAGCTGTCACATGTATAAAATTATAGTACAATATCACACCAGGATATTGATATTGAAACAGTCCACCTATTTTATTCAGATTTCCACAGTTTTATATATACTTATCTGTGTGGGTGTGTGTAATTGGTTCTATGTGTAACATGTCCATGTTTGCGTGTCCATAGTTACAGCTGAGATACAGGACAGTTCCTTCACCACAAGGATTCTTCATGTTGCTCTTTTGTAACCATGCCCCCCTCCTTCTGACTTTTTTAAAACTCCACAAGTACTAAGTTGGTCTCAGCTTATACAATTGTATCATTTAAAAAATATAAAGTGGCCAGGCATGGTGCCTATAATCCAAGCACTGGGGAAGCTAAGGCAAGAGGATTGTCATGAGTTTGAGGTCAGCCTGGGCTCCATAGTGAGATTTTGCCTAAAACAATGAGAAAAAATGTAAAGTATCCATCAATGGATGAATGATAAATAAATGTTGTATAGACACACAATGAAATATAATTCAGTCATAAAAAAGAAAGTAATTATGTCACATCACGAATGAACATTGAGGACATCATGCTAAATGAAATAAGTCAATCACAAGCAAGACGCCACCTATGTGGGGATTCTAGAGTAGTCTAATTCCTATACATAGAGAGCTATGGTTACCAGAAACTAAGGGGAGGGGAAATGGGAAGTTGTTTAATGAGTACAGAGTGCCAACTTTGCAAAATGAAAAAGCTCTGAAGATTAGTTGTAGAACAATAAGAATATAATTAACACTGCCAAGTGTAAACTTGGAAATATTTGAGGTGCTAAATTTTATGCTATGCCTGCTAACAAGAATTTTTAATATAGTTGCATGGCTGGGTATGGTGGCTCATGCCTGTAATCCCAGCACTCAGGAGGCAGAGACAGGAGGATTGCTGAATTTGAGGCTTGCCTGGTCTACATAGTGAGCTCAGGGCCAGCCTGAACTACAAAGCGAGACCCTGTCTCAAACAACAACAACAAAATAGTTGTATAAATAAAACCATGTAGCATGTAACTGTTTGGGATTGGCTTTTTTTCTCCTCCACATAAGAAAAGAGTTAAATTCAAGTTGAAACATAGATTCATAGTTGGTTCCCTTTCTTGCTGAGCAGTGCTCCGTAGTATGGATGGCCCAGGCGGTACCCATTCACCTGTTGAGGGTGGATGTCTGAGTTATTTCACTTTTCACTATTATAAATAAAGCACTCATGATTATTTATTAAAAGTTTTTGTGTGAAGATTGGTTTTTCGTTCTTTGAGAAAAAATACCTGGAAGTAGAGTTACTGGGTCATTTGTTCATTACAGTTATTATGCACCCAACTGTTTTCCAGAGTAGTGATACCATCTTGTATCCTCACCAGCCATGTACAGACAATCCAGCTTATTTGCACTCACCAACTTGTGGTGGATGACTGCTTTTTAATTTTAGCCATCCTAATAGCTCTGTGGTGATACTGTACCATTTTTAATTTCCATTTTCCTTATGTCTAGTGAAACCAAACATCTTTTTGGTATCCACATATGCACATCTTCTTCAGATTTGCTTGTTTTGCTTGGGGATTGAATTTGCTGCTGTTTTCAATGGATGGATTACCTGGATATTTTGCTCTATAGTTTGAAAGATTTTTCATTTTAAAAACTAGTATGTTGTGGTTAAAAAGTCACATAATATAAAATTTAACTTCTCAACCATTTCTAAGTGCACAGTTTGATAAAAATGATTTTATATAGTCCTTTCAGTGTGGATGTGCTTTATTTATTTCCCTGATTTCTGAGAGTATGACTTTGAGTACTGCATTGAGTAAACTTGGTAATACTGGGCATCTTGTATCCTCCTAATTAGAAAAAACTTCCAGTGTGTTGTTATTAAGTATGATGGAATTAATGATGAGGTTAATGGTGGACTTGTCATATATGGCTTTTAATAAGTTGTGTGATTTCCTGTTATTACAGTTTTACGAAGATACCAAGAATATAAATTAGAAAAAAAATAGTCTCTTCAACAGGCCCAATTGGGAACGCTATATATGTACATGTAAAGAAATGAAATTAGACCCAAACTTTAGACCCTATATAAATATCAATTCAAAATGACTTAAAGACTTAATTAAGATCTAAATGTATGAAATCCCTAAAAGATAATATAAGGGAAGTTTCATGACATTGGTCTTGAAATCTTGGCAATGATTTCTTGCATATGACACAAAACTCACAAGGAACAAAGGCAAACATGGAGAAATGGTTCTGCGTCAAACTAAGAAGCATTTGCACAGCAAAGAAAAGAATCAAGAGATTCTTTTCAAATTGAGTGAAAAAGAACCTATAGAATGGGAGAAAATATTTGCAAATCATATCTCGAACAAGGAGTTAATATATGTAATAAAAAAGGAACTCCTGGAAAGTGCATTGAAGAGGAATGCACTGGTGGAGATGTGCACAGGAAGGTAAGGCCCACAGGCTGAAGCAGTGGTCATAACTATGAGGATGAAGATGAACTTGAAGGACACACCCACAGAATGGAGTTACCAGCCCCCTTTCTGCAGAGGAAAAGCACCTGCGGAGCAGTGAATGTTCATAGAGATCCTCAACTCTACCTCAGACACTATGAGTCTATACGGTTTATTCCCCAAGTAATTCTGATGCACATTACTAGGGGAACACCACTCGTGTGTGTGTGTGTGTGTGTGTGTGTGTGTGTGTGTGTGTGTGTGATAACCTGATTCACTGCGGCCAATGGGTGTGCCCAGGGGTTGGATAATTCTAATTTTTAACCCAGGCATAAATATGAACCCAGACTTAAGCTCCCCTGATGGCTGAGACTTTTATAGAGAGTTCAAAACTGAGGGATTCAGCAGAAGGTCCCAGAAATATGGGACATTTAACTGGATTATAGCACCTTAACTTGGATTGTCCAAAGTCAACAAGGTAGAAAGTGAACAGAGTCCCCACACAATTTTAGAAAAATTCATCTTTATTTAAAATTAGGGCCCGCAGTGTGAAGCCTTTCTGCTGAATATGTACCCCATCCGATGTCTCTGGCTTTCCCCACTCTCCTTCATTATTTTGGTTCCTGGTTCATCATTTAAACAAAACCTAAGGATGTAAGAAAATGTTTGAGTTACTGAGCTGTCAGTGGTGAGCCTTGAAAAACCAATTAACATCTGTGAGATTTTTGTTTCTTCCACCCATACTTACTGAGCATGTATCATGTACTCTGCTTGGCACTAAAAGACGGAGTTGGGGAATGGGGGTGCACCCTATGGCCAAGAAGTTGATGCTTCCCTTTCTTCCAAATCTGCATCAAGGGCAAATCTCTGTAGCTACTTCAGTGAGGACAGAGAATAACATGTGTCTGATCAAGTCCACCTCAAGGCATGCCCAGATCCAAGGAAAGAGCCCAAGGTCCACGGAGAAGACTTAGAACTCCTGGTGTCTCTGTCAGGTAGGCCTTGCTCACTGAGCGGGGGTTCTATATTCAGCCACTAGGGTCTGACAAAGCACTGCTAACAGCACCTACCACACTTCCCTAATCATTTGGTTGATGGCCTCTAACATCTTAGATTCCTAAGACTTTCTCATTTTCTACAATTGAAATCTTGGTGGAGCCCAGGGGATTTGTACATTTAATGAGCTTTCAAGAGACCAGGTAACTAAGCACAGTGCCTGGCTGAGATTCCTGGCATTGTAGGAAGGAAGAGGATCTAGCTTAATTTTAGGAGATCAGCACACTTAGGAAAACCCTGGCTTTTGGCCCATGAAAGCCACTGCTGTATGAGGTAACATTTATCTCTCTATAGGACCCCATCAACTTATATGCCTGGGATGCTGGAGTTTGCTGCCATTGGTCAGACAGCTTCTCCACATTGCTTTGAACTTAACAGGTCTACAACTTCAGGCCAGTATTTTATTTCTTTGAGTTATAGTGAGTTACTATGAAAATAGATGGTAATGTCTGTTTCGGAGAGTTTGAAAGGCTAAATGCAATAATGTATATAAAGCATTTACCGTGGTACAAAGAAAACATCCAAAAAACTTTGCTACTGCCCACATCAACAGACTATGGTCTCCTTGAGGTCAAGAAACATACGTTTATCTTCTCCTATTGGACCATGGCTACAAACGGTACTCATTTGACAGTTGAAGACAAAGTGCTGATTCTGTTGGTGCTGACCTGATATTTCCACATGCCCAAAATCCAGAAATACACAACCGTAAGAAAAGAATTCAGGTACTGCTGTCTTTCTCCCATCTCTACCTCCCTAACTCCATTCCCTCCCCACCAATCCTGTCTTTGTTATGATTTATTTTCTTCTTCCCAAGTACATTTTAGTTTATATGGTTAGAATAACAAAAGCTAATGAGTACTGAGTGCTAGCCACGTGTCAATCACTGTTCTCTCATGGTCCAAATAATTCTCTACACAGCACCCGGAGGTAAACACTACTGTGATGCTGTTTTACGATGAGTCAACTGAGGACCACAAGAGGTTAAATGAGCTGCCTCAAGTCATAAACCTCAAACATGATGGAAACAGGAAAGAGCCTGGCTGGCTGACTGTGCTGATGATTCCGAGACATAGGAGAAGAAACAGGGAGAGAGAGAGACAGATCTGTGTGTGTGCTGTGCATCCATAGTGTGAATATGAGGGAGACCTCAGGGAGAGGAAAGGGTGGAGTGCTTGCCTTGCACACCTCTTCTTCCAGGCCCCTGTAGGGGGCCACCTACCTTCCAGCGCTGCAGTCCTTGCTCCTTCCTCCCAGCTAACAGGAGGACGTGCTTTCACTGTCCCCCAGGAGAAGAGAAAATGGGAAGGTCAAGGCGGGAGTACAGCAGTTTGGGCCCCGGGCTTTTCTTATTTTCCCCCTCTTTGGGCTCATAAGTGCCAACCCGCCAACATCTTTCTGTCCCTGCTTCCCACAGAGCCTCCCAGGTCCAGTGCCTAATGGGACCCTGGCCCACAACACCAAGTCCCACCAGTTGTGCGCTGTGGATGTGAACAGGATGAGTAGCACAGCAGGCCGCCTGATCTCACCCTTGCACCAGATTCTTTCCCAGGCTCCGTGAGCTTGTTGCCCAGCTAGTGTCCCTCGGATTGGGTTAGAGTCCTTCTGCCTGGATAGGCTGCAGGGCACTGGCCACGGGTGGAGCTTGACTCTGCAGCCCCTCCACGTGGCTGCCCTTGGAAACCTCTGGAAAACATCTCGGTGGGTTGCAGAGGGAGGAGAGGATCCTCTTGTACTCCCTGCGGAAGTTCTGGTTCAGGAGCCCGTAGACAATAGCATTCAGGCAGCTATTGAAATAGGCCAGGAAGTAACTAGTGACAAAAAGCCCCTCTGGGATCTGGGGAGCCATTTGCTTTGGGTTTATGGCCACAGCAAGACCGATGCAGTTAAGGGGGGCCCAGCAGATGGCAAAGATCACGAATACCACGAACATGGTTAGAAAGCTCCGCACATCGCTGGGCCGCAAGCACAGCTTGTTCTCGGACTTGGCCTTCCTGCGGGCCTGAAGCACCAGCAGCCAGATGCGCAGGTAGCAGAAGGTCACTACAGCAATGGGGAGGATGAAGTGGATAACGACCACTGCTGCTGTGTACTGGGCGCTGGCCGTCTGGATGAAGGTGCAGGAGTAGATGCGCGGATCGTATTCCAGGGATCCCACAAAGAAGTTGGGCACTAAGGCCACGAGGGTGAGGAGCCAGGTGAGGCCGATGTAGACAGGGATGTGCCAGTGCCTGCAGACCCGGTGGTAGGCGGCACTGTGGCAGATGTAGCAATAGCGGTTGATGGCGATAGCAGTGATGTTGAAGACGGAGCCAATAACACTCAGGCCCATCACAAAGGCGCTGGCTTTGCAGTGTGCTTGCCCCAGGGCCCAGCCATCGTAGAAGATCGCCAGGAGGGTCAGTGGGTAGGGGTACAGGGCCACCACCAGATCAGCCAGTGCCAGGCTCACCAAGAATAAGTTACCTGAAGCAGGAAACAGAGCAAGAGTCAGCAGAGACCCACAATTCCTAGTTTTGTAGAACTTCCTATTCTTCAGTTACTTGCAGAACTAGAAGTAGAAACCAAGTGACATTTAGAGATAGAGTCGAAGACTCAAAGTGTGTCTCCGCTACTCACTGGCTGTGTGACTGAGGTAAGTTACTTCGGTGTCAGAGCTCACCTTTGCTGTTTGCAAGATGAGGATAATGATACCTACCTGGAGGTAGGGCTATGAGAATTAAAAGATTCACAGAGCTCCCAGGGGCACAGCAGGTGGTCACAAGTGAAAAACATTCCAGGGCCGGAGGGTTAGCTCAGTGGTTCCGGCGCCTGCCGCGCAAGCGCAAGGACCTGAGTTCGATTCCCGGTAACCACATATAGTGCTGGGTGTGGAGACACGCCCACCAACAATCAACACCGCATACCACAATGCCGGACGTGGTGGCTCACGCCTGTAATCCCAGCACTCGGGAGGCAGAGACAAGAGGATTGCTGAGTTCGCGGCGGCTTGCCTGGGCACCATAGTGAGCTCAGGGCCAGCCTGAACTACAAAGTGAGACCCTGTCTCAAAAAGCAAAAAAAAAAAAAAAAAAAAAAATCCAAAATAGGCACGGATGCACCAGGACTTTGCCCTGTTTAAACTTCCTAGAGGATATGGGTAAGAGAACCTGAAAGCCAGGAACGTGGATTTAGCATGCCCCCAAACCCATGCCTCCCTATAGATATCTCTGATAATCTCCTTTTGCATCTTCTCATTAATTAACATGCTACTTTCTAAATGTCTCTAAGTCATTTTTCTCTATGTGAATTGCATTGTACAGCTGTGATAAAAGAAAAGCTTGTGAGTAGGAATCATATGTTTGCAGTTCCTCGAGTACCATGTCTAGAGCCCACACTCCGCCATGTGGCCACATTGACAGGCACTTGGAATGGTGCAGAGTCCCTGTCCTGGGGGGTGGGAGGCGCTGTGAGAGCTTCCTGTCTCAGCTGTTGTGTCCTTCTGCTTTGCCTGCACATTTGCATCCTTCCTGATTTGCCTCTTCTCCAAGCAGAGACGTCTTCAGCATCATCATGCTTAGTCAGCCAGAGCTTAGGAACCAACACACGACCATCAATCGGTAAGCGTAAGGCATGCCCTGGGCACAGTCCTAGGGAAGAGACAGGGTTCCCGCCAAAAGAGCATCAAGTTTTGACTTCTACAGCCAATACTTGCTCATGAAGAAAGAACTTAAAACCTGGAAGTTTTTAAACATGGAGTTCCGGGGACAAACAGCTCCATCTCTAATGACATGCGTTTCATTCGCCATACTTTGTAGTTTTTGATCATTTATCCTATGCTCAAAAGGTAACAGATAACAGACTCCCCAGAAAGACCTCTCACCCACAGTTTGCACTGGGAATGACCTTTCTAATCTTCTGAACTCTTCCCGCACATGACATGCAAACTGCAACCTCGAACAGGATGGTGGGCAGGATGGTTTCGCAGGAAGAACTTCCAAGCTGCCAAGGACAAGGGTGCTCCACCGCTATCTGTGCTTGGTCTTCAGAGGCCATGTGGCTACCTCAGGGTCCGGAGCACTGGGCAGATGGAAAGGGCTCCATCCAAAAGTCAGAGAGGCTGGGCCTGGATTCCAGGCACTATGGGGAAAAAGAGACTCAGAGCCATCCAACTGGGACTTCATCTAAGTCATAACTTCATGTGAGGCAGGCTCCAAGTTCATCCTTACTACCACACAGCAGTAGGGAAGCCTAGAAACTCACAGGCAGCCTTCTTGAAATGCTGGGGTCTATGCTACAAAATATCAATGGAAAAAGACTCTTGGTGTTTTGTAAATTCTTAGGACATAGTTACTCTTACATTCAAAGCCAGAATACAGTCTAAAGAAAACAGGAGGTAACCAAATAGAAAAGAGGCCACGAAGACCGATAGAAGCTTTTGAGAGAAGTTTTCTGTTTCTGAAGATGCTCCACCGAAGGTTCCTGGTGAAATAGAATCATGAGTCTGATCTGCTGGACTCCCCCCTACTCTGTGATTTGAGGGATCTATTTACTTTACAGATTCCCCTCTTCTAGGTGTTATTCCAAAGTAACAAATGAGAATGTGAGGGTCTGGATGGAATGCAGTGGGCCCGGGGCCTCGCCTTCTAATTCTCAGCCTTGCTGGCCGCCTCCACTGCCCAGAGTCTCAGGCTCCCGGTCTGGCTGCACTCGGTCGCCAGGAGAGTAGAGGATTTCTTCTCTAATTCCCCAGCTTCAGCGGTACCTGGAGACTATGTCTTATCAGAACTGTAAATGCCCTTTTAAAATTTCTAGATGGTGCTGAAAGTTGCTGCAGTGATCTCAGTTCTGCTGCTCTGGCCATAGGAATTTTGTTTGAGTTACTGTACTTGGTCTGTGATCATCTCACCTGCTCCAGTTCCCTCTTTTTTGGGGGGAGATCTCGGCTGCTCTGCTCCCCCCGCACATTCCGTGTAGTTGTAACTGTGAAGAAAATCTCTCCTTTAAGGAAGGTTGGTCCCCACAGGGGCAGCTGGCTCCAGAATGAGCCGGAAACCCACTCTTGCTGCTTGTAAGCACAAGCGGAGAACTGGAGAGCCGCCGAGAGCCGGGCCAGGGCGGCCAGCTGTTTCTCTGGGAAAGTCAAGCCGAGCTCTGCAGTCTGAACGCGGTTGAGCCCCTAATAATGCCCCAGAGGCTGGCAACCCGCTTGTAAGTACTGAGAGGAACACATTCTACTCCGCGTGGAAAGTGATTCAATTACTCTCCCCTATCGCACCGGCTGTTCCTAAAAGGCTGAAATCAACCAGTTCCTGCTGCAAGCTCATCTGCCCAGTCATGGTACTAAATCCAGGCGGTCTTGGGAGGATTCCAAATTAGGTGAATATAATTCTTGTACTGTCTCCCATCTATAAGGAGCCAGGTCCTATCAGGATGAGAGCTGAGATGAAATCCAGTTCTCTATTTCTCCTCTAGACAGGCAAAAAAAATCAATCAACATGCGCACAGCATTGCTCTTCATCCTATGCACAGGCTTCTAATGAATATTTATATCACAAGTCATGGCAGGACTCATTTTCATCTGCCTCTGTCGGGCAGTGTGTGTAGTGGAAAGAAGCTTCCACAAGGGATTCTGCTCCATGGTATGGAATCCCTTCTGGTATTCATATGCAAAGCACATCCCCTCCTGCACACAAACACCATTGTCCTTTCCGTCTACTCTCTCCTTTCTGGGAAATCTCTTTCTTAACAAGGACAGGTATGAGTTAGCCAGTGTCTATTCTTAAAGTAAGAGAATTCTGAAAGAAAAGCTACATATATTCCTTTTCTCTGTGTTCACCTTCTGTGCTCAGAAGAGTTTGGTTGGATTTAATTGGCCCTGATCAGTGAGCTATAATGTAGACATAAATAGATATTGTTTGAGTCATTTACTTGAAAGACACTGCTGAATATCCACTTGGCAGTGGCCCCACTGTGGAAAGTCTTAGAGCAGCATAGTGAGCAAACAGACACATTCCCTCTCCTTAAAAGCTTCTGGTCTCATACAGGACAAATATAAGCAGAAATGCAATGAGAGGTACAGTAAAGAACCCGAAAA
>PVIC010019744.1:0-30196 GCA_004025085.1 Thryonomys swinderianus | reverse complement strand
GCCTGCCTCGCAAGCGTAAGGACCTGAGTTCGATCCCCGGTTACCACATATAATGCTGGGCGTGTTGGCTCACGCCTGTAATCCCAGCACTCGGGAGGCAGAGACGGGAGGATTGCTGAGTTCGCGGCGGCTTGCCTGGGCACCATAGTGAGCTCAGGGCCAGCCTGAACTACAAAGCAAGACCCTGTCTCCAAAAAAGAAAAAAAAAAAAAAAAAAAAAAAAAAAATGAAGCATTATTTTAATGATTTGTTATGAGGGACTGCTATAGATCTGTAATAGTCAGGTCATCGTAACCATAAAGTAGCTGAGGGTGACTGACTTATCCTGTTTTCTAGGGTTTCAAGATGTGAAGATACAGGATTCACAAAAGCCTGGCAATCATATTCAGTCAACTGTTTGGAGTTCATTCTTCCATTCAGCAAACGTTTCTTACACGTGGGCACTAGCTAAGTCATGTCACTGCAGCAGGAAAAAAAAAAGGAAGACGATTCCTGTCTTCATGAGCTGATGCTCTGGAAACAGTAAACAAGTGAAGAGGTAATGATATTTAAATTCAAGGAGGGATTAGTGGTGGGATCAGAATGGAATCCAGCACTTGGGCTGCTGCGTGGATGCGATTTGCAAGCTTAAGTGTGACATGGTTTCTCTCACAGGAGAAACTCAGCATATAAATAAAGAGCAAAATAAAAGATAAGAGGGAGTTGGGAGATGGATCTTTCCCAAAGGGGAATGGGATGAAGAGATGGAAGGAGGGGGAAGAAAAGGAAGGGAGAGAAGCAGATGCAGAAGGAAACTGAGGTGTGTTTTGTACCTGTACTGACTCCACACAAGGAATGTGAACATCATCTACTGCAAATGTGTGCTGAAAAAGGGGGATTAAAGGATGAGTGGAGGGGAATGGAGGGAAGGGAGAGGGAATGAAACAGGAATTAAGACATGTTATGTACATGTACCAATTCTGCACAAGGAATGTAAACATTATGTAGTATAAAGACAGGCTAATAAAAAAGAATGTGATGTACAGGTCAACTAAATATTCTGCTTTTCTACATAGAACTTCTTAAGCAGTGGGCCAGACCTTACTGCATGGCAAATTCTTAAGAAACATGCCCATATTGTGTGGATCAATTACCAGAAATTGATGTCTCTCACTGTCCACGTACACAGCTCTTGAATTCTTGCACCTATAATTTTTTTCTAGTTTCTGCAGGGCTTTGCTAGACTGCCCTAATACCAACAGGGGAGTATTAGAGCACTTTAATAGGATTATGGCATCTCTCTTTGGGAGGGTGGATATTTTTCAAGAAGGAGTATTTTTTCTTCTTTTAGAAAGCCCATATAGTTTTGATTGAGTGGTCTCAAAGACATACAGATAGATGAGGTTAGCATGTAATTTGCAAATGATTAATATAATATTTATTTTAAAAGGCACCTATCAAGCAGTGCTGTACATTTTTACAGGTACGCAGTAAAAAATTCTCAGAGGGACATCAGACCTTGAGGAGTAACCTACTACTGTAGTTGGTGGCCAGATGGTATTTTTTGTTGCATTCATGCAACAATAATATTTTAGCTAGAGAATGAACTTACATTTTCTTTTATAATAAGAAGTAGTAGTGCAAGAAGTACTTTTAATGGAGACTAAAAAAGTCTGTTATGATATTCAAGAAATAATTTTTGTTTTTTGTTTTTGGTGGTACCAGGGATCGAACTCAGGCCCTTGTGCTTTGAAGGTAGGTGTGGGGTACCCACTTGAGCTAAGTCCCCAGCCCAATAACTTTTTACCTGACATAGAAATGGAAACAGCATAGCGTGCAGTTGAGAACAAAGCCTTTGATTCCAGACTGTGTGGGATTCTGTTCTTCCACTTGCCAGCTATGTGTGCCACTGGACAAATGGCCTCATCTACTTGTGTATAGCTAATTCACCTATAAATAGGCATGAAAAGAACACTACCTACCTACTAGGGTAGTTGTGATAATTAAATGATTCAGGCCATGGCAAATGCTTGGAACAACACTTGGTACATAGTAAGTACTGGCTAGAATGTCAGGAGAAAGAAGTAGATGGAGCTGGGGCAAATAGAAAGAGGGCCAAATCACTGGAGAAGCCAGTACCTTCGATGCCAGGCTGATCATGTGGTCTTGTGGGTCTTTGTGAATCATCCTACTTTTTGATCATCAATTCAGCTGAATAATGTCAGGTCACAGTGGGCTGGAACACCGCAGTGACTGCTCATTCTATGGCTAGAACTGGCCAGAGATAATCACATCACTAGCCTCTGCATTGTGCTCTAACTTGCCATTTAGGGCTTAGATTTTAAAATAAGTACTAATGTGACTATTTACTCCATTCCTGTGTTAGGAAATAGCTTACTTAGTATCCTATAATAAGTTTGAAACTGGATTCTCCAATGAATCAAAAATATTTTGTAAAACCCTAATACTTTGTAAAATACAAATACTAATACTTTGTAAAATTCTACAATTCTTATAAATACTTTGTAATATTTTATAAAATCCTAGAATATACTTTCCAAAATACCGCTTTATTGCAGCGAAGCTGGTATACAGGAAGTGATTTATTTCCCATCTAACATTTAGAACCTAATTCCGAGTAACGAGCCTCCCTTGACTCCCCACAGAAGCTCGCGCTGGGGCCCCGCTGCCCTCTCTGTCTTCCGAGGGTCAGCGTGGAGCGTCTGCAGGGCGCGGCCGTCATTCACTCCCTTCAGCTGCTCTCCTGGTCTCGGAGCCCAGCCTCCGCCGTCTCTGTCCGCTTCTCTTCTCCTTACTCACGGGAAATTGCTCTCAGGGGTCAATTGCAGTCAAACCCATGGGCATTTTTCTAGTCCTTTCTTGTATTCTTCGCGGCATTTGCCACCACGGGTCATTCTCTGTTCCCGTGAAAATTCAGGCTGTCTTGGCGCCCACAGTGACACAGTCCTCTGGTGCCCCTCTTGTCACCGAGGTTCCTTCCCAGCAGCCCCTCCCCTGGCAGCGCTCCCCGCACCTGCTCGTCTTGCTCGCTGCCTCTCCTCTCTCGCTGCAAGCTCTGCGCTCCGCCTGGCACCAAACGGAGCAGCTGAAGAGTTCCCACGGAACGCTCAGGTTAGCCCTCTCTTCTGCTATCCAGGTTACTGGACGTTTCTACCTACGTATACCACAGGTGTGCAAAACTCAGTCTGTTAAAAATTCCCTTCATTATCATCTCCTCAAAAACTGTGTCTTCCCCTCTGAGACATCTTTCCTACCTGCAATAAGCTGACAGTGTTGCCTGGAGAGATAAAATCTGAATGCTTTAAATAACTGCCCCAAAGCCTGTGTTGTTTATGTCAGCCTGGCGTGAGGAAGGACGAAAGGCTCCACGGTGCTGAAAACACAACCAGTAAAGAAGACAACCGTGGAGCTTAAGGCCTTGGGCGCAGCTGAGACGTGCACAGTGTATTTAGAAAAGTGAGAACATCAGACTTGAGGAGCCAAGACGACTCCACCATCCACTCAACAGGTGCTCGCTAAGATTTCCTCTGTGCCACGAGTCCCGATTGCTGGAGGAACACCAGTGGACGAGAGACAGGACCTTGTCAGGGAGCTTATATTCTACCAGGAGGAACTGGACAGTGGCCACGGAAGACGCCCGTAGAAATATATGTTTAGATAGAGATAAAATCTGCCAAGAAATTAATAGAATATGATTAATTAGAAGATGATAGAAGGGCAGGGAAATCAGACATCCTGATGAGGCCAATTTCTCAGGGGTGTGATATATGAGCTATTTTTTTTTTTTTTTTTTTGAGACAGGGTCTCACTTTGTAGTTCAGGCTGGCTCTGAGCTCACCATGTAGTGCAGGCAAGCCTCCAACTCAGTAATCCTCCAGCCTCTGCCTTCTGAGTGCTGGGATTACTGGCATGAGCCACCACGCCCAGCACTGTGGTATGTGGTATTGATTGCTGGTGGGCGTGAGTCTCCACGCCCAGCATTGTATGTGGTTACCGGGGGAATCAAACTCAGGACCTTGCGCTTGCGAAGCAGGCGCCGGAACCACTGAGCTAATCCTCCGGCCCATATGAGCTATTTTTGAATGAATAAATGAGTCCTTCTCTGTCTCTGTCTCTGACTGTCTCTGCCTCTGTCTCTGACTCTCTCTCTCTCTCTTTTAGCTCCTATTTAGAAAATATTGAACTAGTCAAAAGACTCTGCAGAGTGACTGTGTGGCCGGGAGCTTACTAAAATCTCAACACACTCGAAATCAAATCTTTCTGTCACTTTCTTTCTCCAATATTTTAGAGAAGATGCAAATGTATCAAACTTCACTTTTATTGTGTTTGTTCTTGCAAAGCAGAGAAATCAAAAAACTCTGAATGAGGCCACTCTTGGTGGCCTATGGAGTGAAGAATTCTTAGCACTAGGAAAACTGGTTTCCTTTTAACCAATGATGGTCTTCTCAAATCCTACCCCTTCAGTAACATATGGCAGAAAAATTAAATTAAAATTGCCTCGTTAAGTGGCATGTTTATACATGGAATTGCATTCAGGACATTGGGTTCTAGGAAACCAAGATAAATTTACATGAAAAATCTTATCTTTTAGTAGGGAGAAAGAAATGATGTAAACAGAGAAACAAAAATATAACATCTAGTACTGGGCGTGGTAGCTCACGCCTGTCATCCCAGCACTCGGGAGGCAGAGACAGAAGGATTGCTGAGTTCGAAGCTTGCCTAGGCTACGTAGTGAGCTCAGAGCCAGCCTGAACTACAAAGCAAGACCCTGACTCAAAAAAAAAAATGTCTAAAAATGATAAATATCAGTAAAATAAAGGCTAAGAGGATGAAAATAATGGAAGTAGTCTGATTTTGGAATGAGCAAATGTCCTCTAGGAGCTGAGATGTGAGGGGAGGTCTGAGAGAGGGAAGGCACTAGCCACAGGAAGAGAGTTAGGGACAAGCTGGCTGGAGAGGGAGCAGCAGGCAGGGACAGTGAGACTGAGGGGGGCCTGGTGTTCTCAGGATGGGTGGGGAAGGTTGGTGTGACTGGAGTCGAGCACCTGGAGCCGGAGATGAGGTCAGGTGAGTACAGGCAGAGACTCCTGCCCCACAGAGAGGAGCTGAATATGTGGTATTGATTGCTGGTGTTCTAAGAAAGCTTAGGGCAGATTGTAACACAATGGGACGCAGTTAACCCTTCATCAGAATCACTGATCATAATATGGAAAACAAAAGCAAGGATATTTATATTTTTAGGTTCCTCCTATGTTGCCCATGCTGACCTTGAACTTGTAATCTTCCTGTCTCAGCTTCCCAAGTAGCTGGGATTTCAGGCATGCATCACCACACCCAGGTCAAAAGTCCCGGAGACATAAAAGAGACTAAATAGCTATTGTTTTTGAAAGAAGTCTTGAAGCTATAATACATTAAAAATTGAGAGCCAGGCATGATGGGACACCTGTAATCTCAGCACCATGGGGGGTTGAAGGAGAAGGAATAAAAATTTGAGGGCAACTTGTTATACTTAGCGAATTAAGAGACCCTGTTTTAAAAACTGAGGAGGGGACTGGGGATGTAGGCCAGGGCAGCCCCAGTACAGCAACAAAACAAAACAGCAACCCCAACTCCCTCTGACAGTTCTGACCTTCTGACCATTTGCGACTCCCCAAGACGGGTGCTACCCAGACTTACTGTGGCTGGGACCCGCTGTTCCCTAGATCTGAGAACAAGGTGTCTCCTCACCTTTGAGGTAACAAGTCAGTCAGCCAGAAATACAGCTTAATCAGCAGAGGAACAACTTCACACTTCGCTACTTTGCTTTCCACACCACATCATTTTTACAAACATGGCATTTAGGCCTGAAATGGAAGTCCGGGCATCATATTGACTTCTTAAACCAAGGGAAAATTTTCCCCAAATTTTCTTAACATCCTGAATGAACTAGTGTCCTCGGGAAGTGCATACTCATTTCTTTTGCTGGTAACAAAATTCATAGACAATTTATGTGCTATGTATCTGGCTTTTCTATAGAAGAAGCAGGTGAGTAAATACAAAATTGAGGCTTATTCAATAAGATATGAGGTGAGAAAACGAGTGTGTGTCAGTGTTGTCCTAGGCAGGGGATGGAACCCATTATGCCTGAAGATCTTAGCAAGTTTGCATTTCTTAAGGTTTTACCTTTTCCTTCTGCCTTGGAAACCCCATAACTCCCCTTGGGGATTACAGTTTTTCATATGAAATAAGCAAAAAGAACTAAGACTTGCTACCAGGGAAGAGAAGCCTGAAGTCATTGGTGCTTGGCTTTCATTGTTTTTGGTTTCTATTTGAAGATGCTGATTCTTGGAAAATGCATAATGCTGAGCAGGGGAACTTCTCCTTGAGGGTTTCAAATGACCCAGCTGGTAGGGAGATGGAAATCTTTTTTTGAGAGAACATTTTGAAAGAAGATGAGTTTTGAAGTCATGTCCTGGGAGTTGAGATCCATCATCTATATTCTTGCTGGGTGGCTTTCAGCTAGTCACAAAGTCACCTTCAGGACAGGAAGGATCCAGTGAGTCTGGTGCTTTGTAATTACAACATGTTTTAAAAGAATCGGCTACTGCTCGTTCCTCTACTGACCCTTGTTTTCACCTCTGTGATTTTTCCTTTTCTGTGACTCATGTTCCCTCAAAAATATACTTCAGATTTTGGTGGCATCCTTAGTTAAAGGAAGCTTGTTTTAATTACTCAATTCAATATAGTAGAAATTTAAATTTAAAATCAGAAGATGTTCATAAGACAGGTGTGTCATTAAACTTAATCTACCATCGACTGAAAAAAATTGCTGGGAAGACCATAGTAATTGCAAGTTTGAAGGAATGGAACGGAGTGTGAAGGATATTTTGTCAGGAGAGCCAGGAAGAAGACTCTGTGCAGAAGTATGACCTTGGGGCTGAGCTCAGTTACCTCCCAGGGATCAGACAGATGAAGAAGGCCCTGGCCCGGAAGTGGATGAGCCCTGTAAAGGGCCTAATGCAGGACATAGTGGGGCAGGCCGGAAGTCCAGACTGGCACGTACAGCATGTGCCTGCCAAGCATGGCAGCAGCCAGCGTGTGACTTCCCAGCACTGCTGTCACCATCAGAAGGTCGAGAACAGGAAGGAAGGGCGAGTCCCCGCAGGCCCAGTAACAGGCACAGGAGAAGGAGACTAATAATGGCTCCTTACAGCTGAGCTGCAACTAATCAGGATCACAAATTCTAGCACAGGTAATAAGGTCTCAGAAAGATTTCCCACTGCTACTCCCTATCCCTACACACCCCCTCACCCTCCTCCCCCACACACGATGGATGCACACCTTTAGTTATTCATCAAGCAAAAGCTCTAGAGTCAGAATTCCTGGCTGGAGTTTGGTTTCCCCATCCAAGGTCTGTGTGATCTTCAGTGAGTTTCTCAATCCTTTTGTAGCACGGAGCTGCGGGCTGTGTAGTGCTCACCACGCCACTGGTGGTGAAGAGGAAAGGATATGCTGTGGAGGAGGTGTGTGCCACAGAGCCTGGCATATAATATAGACTCAGAAGAAGATGACTTGAAACGAATCCGGAAGCCCAGGGCCGGAGTGCACACGGAGCTCTCACATCGTAGAAGCAAGATGGTTTCACAACACAAATGCCCTAGAACATCTAATCTCGGATCTCAGAGAGGGGTTGATTATCTTGATGTCCCTTCTGCCGGAGCGATGGGTTCTATAGATGGCACAGGGTTGAGATTCATGGGTAGACAGTAAGGCTCAGTAGTAAGGGGGTCCCCAGGAGATGAAAGCAGCCATCCATCTCTAAGGAGTTTTGAGGTAAAATTGCAGAAACGTAACGTAAGTTTGGTTGAGAATATAAGAAGGATTGAGTGAGAGTGCCTCAGAATGGAAGACTTGAGTAAATGGTTGGTTTTGGAACAGGTGGCAGGAATGAGAGAGAAATTATAAGGAACTAGAGAGAACGGAATTGGTGGTAAAAATTACAGAGGCAAGAGGGAGAGAGAGCCCAGAGCTCAGATGGAGTTATTTTTGGAAAGGAAAATTCCTTTTCTGATGGGAAGAAATAGTGAGGTAGAGAAGAGAGAAGAGGAAGTCTGTCTGGTGGCCTCCATCTCAGGAGAGAGTGTGAAAAAGGCACCATGGAGGGGCTGAGGGGAAGGCGAGGTGGAAGCCTAAGGGGAAAATGTCGAAGAGCGACTGTGGGGAGTTTGTTAGGGAGCTGACTGGAGATGAATCACCCCACAGTTGTGATTTCTCCATATCTGGATGTACCTGCCTTGGGCTGGGGGTCCAATGGAAACAGAAAATCTCCAGTCACCAGTGGCCCGAAATAGCAGAACTAGACTCACCTTCCTCCACTCTGCTGAGGCAAACGGCCGGCGCCCACTTCCGACCTCCAGCTCGCACCTCGCACCTCCAGGCAGCCTCAGCCCCTCAGCGCTCCACAGGTGTAGCTCGCTGATGTCACCCAGGCCACAGGGAGACCCTCGGCCTCCTTTCAGTTCTCATTCTTAGGGTTCTCTGGAGACTCAGTCTCCAGCTTCCCTCCCCCATTCGGGATGGTGGCTTCTCATTTTACTGATCTTGTTTTAAACGTCACAGATTTGGGTGTTCTTGAGCAGAAAATCCTTTCCTATCCTATGTTCTTACGTGCTGGTAAGAAAGAGAAAACAAAGTGTTGCTTTGTTCATTTCTTGGGTCTCTTGTGCTCTGGTCTGTCAGCTCGCTGAGGACAGAGCTACCGTCTGCCAGAGAGCAGCACATAGTAGACTCTGCGTGAATGCTGCGCAGGGACGGGCATGCGCAAATCCAACATCCTGGACTTTGCACGACCCTGTCGTCTTCTCAGAGTTCTCCGGCTGCGCCTCCCTCTCTGGTGCGTTCCTCTCGTGTGTTCCCTGCTCTTGAAATCCAGCCTGCTTTCCGAGGAAAAGCAGACTGATTTTCTCTTACTCTTCTTTCCCAGGGCTGGAATCCCTTTTGGACCTTTCACCCTATTGGCTGCCTAGTTCTTCCTTTTGATTAAAACCATACACAGAAAGAAGGGTCTGAGGACCCCAGCAGTGGAAAAGATGGGGCTTGGGTTGGCATGGAAGCCCTCCCAATTCTACCAGGGAGAAGAGTATTTTTACTGCCATTTAAATTTTCCCATGTCCCTTGGATCGTACCTCCTGTATAATTATGAAATCAGAAATGAGGGTTATTGTGCAATGCTACAATTAGCTCACACCTTTGTTTCTGCATTTTTATTTTCATGACCGTAATTCCTGGACCTTGGATACTTTCAACACTGATCTGACTGCTGTCCAAATTTACTTGGGAAAAATTGCATTTTTTTCTCTTCTGAAGATTTGCTGATACCTTCCATCCTATGTATCCCATAGTGAGATCATACCCATCTTTGAAGCTCTCTTGCACGGATCATGTCCTCAGGAGTATGCCACTGATTTTTGAAACACTGAGTCGTACCTGATTTTCCTGAACCCTTTGAGATGTTTTTGTTCAAATGAGTGTTTCTCAGTATCACCTGGGAAACCAGGGCAAGATGCACACTATCACTCTGGAAGTGTAATGAGCTGCCAGATGCTGTCAGCGCTGTAGGTCTTCATGCTATAGCCATGGCACTTAGCTAATTTTATCCTAGAGCTCAGTTAAATCTGTGCTATTTGTTCCAATAGTCTTGAGCTAGTCAAGGGCAGCCTTGGTATATTTATCCATCAGTTATCCTCCCTAAACACCTGGTGCATTGTCTTGAACATTGCTGGTGAACAGGAAATACATATGGAATTCATGGCAGATGCTTTTAAAGTTCAACCTTCAGACTGAGTTTAAATACGGTGCCTGACTTGCCTTTACATTTCCTCTATTGGTTTTGGATCTCCCCACCAGTAAACCATGGCACCTCCAGCCTTGACCCCATCTGTCACTTGGAAGAATCTCCCTCATAAAGCAAATGTTGATGGTTTTAAATGTCACCCCATAGAGAATATTTGCATGGAAACAAGAGCAACTGGAGAGATCAGGTTGGTCTTTGGTCTGCATTCTACATCCCAGTCTCTGAAATGCTGTCTTTCTTGTATATTATCCTGGGAGCTCCTTTCCTAGACCTTGCTGAGTGGTGCAGTACTCCTGGGTATATCTGAGCCAAGGCAGAGTTCCCACTACTTAGAAGTTTCATATCTAAACATCTTTACTATGCAGAAACCAGAATTGTTCGTGTATGTGTAATTTGCTAGCTGCCTTGGCTTCTGACTAACCATACACCCCATCTTATAAGCTGGAAGTGGGACTGCATTCCCAACCAGGCTCATGTTTCCTCCTTGTCCTGTGGCTTCTGGGAATATCCTGACTTCAGTTCTCCCCCAAATCTGCTTAGTATCACACAATCATCTCTGTTTTGGAAAAGGAAAATAATCCTTCGTACTCTTAGGGGACTGCCACACCTGTCCCTCCAGTACTTCTCCTGGGCCTGGTAGTGCTCTCCTGA
Organism: Thryonomys swinderianus; assembly: GCA_004025085.1. Taxonomy (NCBI): domain Eukaryota; kingdom Metazoa; phylum Chordata; class Mammalia; order Rodentia; family Thryonomyidae; genus Thryonomys; species Thryonomys swinderianus. The sequence continues at coordinate 19,713 of PVIC010019744.1, read as the reverse complement.
TGTGGTCACTTTTCAGATCTGGTGAGTCCTGTTGTCATTGCGTCACCTGCTCTGCTGCCCTGCAACAGGTAGTTCTGTCACTGTTGGGAAGAGAGGAAAAGAAATGTTCATTTTATATTAAAAGGCCATTCATTCAAATTTTCCTTCTTATCTGAACTATATCTGGCTTTCTGGAGAGATTTTTGGGCCCAGTGGGAAGCTTTTTTATACTACTGTTTACGCACTTAGTGTTCTGGCCTGAGATCTTCCCTGTGTCATGTCTCTGTCACAGTCTAGATGTACAAGGGGTTGGACTCTCAGGAAGGAACTCTGGGGCCTTCTGAACTTACTGGTAAAGACATATGGGACCCGAGGGCTCTTCCAGCCACGGAACCCATTCTGTATACCCAGCTACTTCTGTTTGCTGAGTTGCGCTCTGACCAGATAAGGCCATCCACTAGAATGAAGTGTAGCTTTGGTAGGCACTTTGTCCCAGTGAAACGAAGTGGCCTTCTGTGTGCACAACACAGTTTCCAAACTTTTCCAGGCTACTTAGAAGCCTCACCATGAACATGGATCTTCTGAGCCTCATGTAATGAAGTGCGCAACGTGCTTTGTCAGTAGACCATCAGGCCTTGGGATAGAGGGCGTTAATGTTCTCATCTTAAAGGTTCCTTGTATCTTCTCAATCCTCCAGCATCCATCTCCATTAGTACTCAGATCATCCAAGTATCTACTTGCATTTTCTGTTTGCGAGGCATGGGTTCACTTCATAACCCACTTCCTTTTGTAGGGGGAGCATGAGGCTCTCCCTCAAAGCCATTTAAAATGGCCCTTCTCTCAGAAAGACATTGTTCAGGCTGTGGCCAAAAGTTCATCTGCAACCTAGAAAAGTTGGAAGTGGAGTACACTTCACAACACTTTGGAGGGAGACCAACTTAAGGTAACTATTGAAAGACTAGAGCAACAGCTATCATGTATGCTGTTTCAGAAATTAATTTCATGGAGATATAGAAGTCATCTGATTTGTTGGAGTGTAAGCACAGGTGGCATATGGCCCAAGTTTGCCTTTAATTTCCTTTAGAAGTTAATGGGCGTTGCAGGTGCTTATCTAATCACACAGCATTTGGGCCAGTGTGTTTTGCACATTCAGGACTTTGTAATGAGACACAGTGTTTATGTTCCATACTCTTCCACAAAGATACCCTTTCTCAGCCGGCCTAATCATGGCAAATGTCAACAGTCAAACCCAGTGACAGAAAGTAGGTTGATAGGGCAGTAACCCTGACACTTGGCACAGAAGCTCTTTTCCCAGAGCAAAATAAGGTTTACACAATCATGTGAATTTCAGTCTAACCAAGGGAGACCTCAGTGTCTTGAAATTCCAAAATAACAATATTTTGATCAGTTTAGTAGTAAGTTCTGAGTGTGGAGTGGAGACAAGGAGGTTGCAGTTGATCAGATGCTCATTGAGTTTAACTTGCTGAACTCTCCTACGAAGGTCACTGTCCATGTGAACATGAGGTGATTGCGCTGCTAATTAAATCTCATTCACTGACACTGAACAAATGTCCATGAGGGACTGGCTCTCAAGAGTCAAAAACAAAGGGGTGTAAGATAGTTTAATAGTTAATAGTTTAACTATTTAATAGTTCTCTATTAATAGTTCTTTATCAGATTTGGAGTCTGGAAATCATAGTTTGTCTTGAGTCTCATTACTAAACCTAGTACTCAGTATAGCCCACCACACAAGTGCCTGCAGAACTGCCTTGAGAACTTCTTATATAAATAGGCTCGGGAACTCTAGTGCTAAACATTCTCATTAGATATATCTGGGAAAGGATATGGGAACTGGTATGTTTTTTTCAAAAAGTGACAGTGGTAGCTTTTAAAACACATGTTTGTTTTTATGTTTATTTCATCCTGTTAGACAATCTGCTTGAGCCAGTTAAGGCTGAAAATGTTAGGCTAAAATATTCCTCTAATGTTACGGTTTTGTTTGCCTGGCCTTATTGTGTTATGATGTGCTGTGTATGTGTTTACCATTCTCCCCAGACTGCAGACATCTTGGAAGCCCTGGGGATTTCTTCAATAGTTCAACCCTGTGTGTCATGGCCAAGTGGTGCCCGATGCCTGTTGGTGAGCTGAATGTACTGGAGGCTGTGCCTTTGGAGTCCACTGTCATGTCTTTTTCTCAAGACAACCCAGGCTCACTGAGTTTCTTAAAAATCTCTTGTTAGTATCTAGCCAACTGGCAGTGGGATAAAACAAAGGTCAGAAGTCTAATTATTTTTTAAAGTGGGCTTTCGTGTTTTGTCAAAGACTTGTGAGAGATCAAGTCTGAGTCCAGTTCTCTATTCTGCGATTTTCTCCTGTCCAAGTGCACAGCATGGCACAGATGCAATCTGTTCCTCTCATTTGTCACATCCAGAAACCCGCCCCCTGTGCCTCACAGGACTGTGTAGTTTGACCTTGGGGAGGGTCTTGTTTACAGCTGAGTGAACCTGGGACTCTCTCTTCTGGCTTCAAACTCAGCTCAGGGACAAGAAAAACCTGCAGAACCTGTTCAGCCATTTCAGACTACAAACAAGCAATCCAGAGGGAATAGGGGTGGATATTACCTTATGACTGCAATTAAAGTCTCTCCCAAGGTTGTCAACACATCAGGCTGAACAGTGGCCTGAGAATGTTGCTCATTTCCCAGGAGGGTTTGCTGGTTAACATTATCCTGGGAGCTTACTTAGTGGGGGATGCAGCAGGGTTTTACTCAATGTCTCTGCTTTATCAGAACCCATTTTTCACACATATGTACATATGTCTGCGTGTACAGACACTGTCACTAACAGCTCAGTACAGAAATCATGAAGCGAGAACATTGTGGCCATACAAAGGGAAAAATCTTTTAAAAGGCAATTAATTCATTCTAAGGGAGAGAGGGGCCAGCACTTGGAAAATGAGCAAGAAGGGAAATTAGGCAACAAATATGGGAGTGGCAGTAATGTCATATATCATTTTTATATCTGCAGTATGAAGCTACATTATTTCACCTCTAAATTTTGTACTATGATAATTTGGGAGACACAAAAAATATGCCACACATTTATTGTCCTCTAATAGCTGAGAAAAGACATTGAGTGTGAATGCTATTGAATAAATGTTACCAAATAGATGAACGAGGCACACACTGAAGAAAACAATGAGCTCCTCAGGTGAATGAGACAGAGGCCACCTTTAAAGAAATTCAGAGGAGAGGCTCCTAAAGGGGGATCGAATTGCCAGAAGGCGGGTACTTGGCTGAGGTCAAGAAGGGCTAGATAGCAGAGAGGTGAAGACTGTCAGGTTCCCAGCTGAACAAAGGCAGGGATGAGAGCTCTGGCTGCCTGGGTGGTGGATTCTCTGGGCTATGGTGGGGCCTGTGGGCAGAGGAAGGAGGTGCTACTTGTGGGGACTGAACCATGCATGGTAGAAGATGTGGGTTTAGATTCAAATCCCAGGTCTGCCACTTCCTTTCTGTAACTTGGGGAAAGTAGTTCCTCCAAGAAGAATGAATTTCCTTTTCTATAAAATGGGTCAATAAAATTGTTTAATGCCTGGATTATTTTGGGGATTAAATGAAGTAATCCATGTTAAACTCCCTAGGCAAGGGTTAGTCGCAGTAAAAGACTTGATAAACAATAGCTGTTGAATTACGGAGGATCTTGAATGTCAAAGGGAATTATTGTTTTCCAGACATGTATATTCATCTTTTCTAGGAATTTGTTAGACCTAAAATACTGACTCCTTCTTCTGTCCTCAGCCCGCATTTCCCCACGAACAGTTGTCCTGTGAGCTCATAGAAACCACTGAGGCCTTACTTACCAAGGGAGTGCCCTGAGTCAGCACTTTGGGTTCTGATCCAAGGGGTCTGACTGTGCCTTTGACTGAGTCTTCGCTTCTTAAACGGGACTTTTGATTCCAGTAGAAGGGGAAAAAAGCAACATCACTGCACATCCATCTTCCTCTCCCTGAAAAATCTAAAATTCTAAGTAAAAATGCTACATTGTGTTGTGTACTTTACTGCATGCATGTTAAGCCTTGATTAAAAGATTCTGAGAGAAGGGAATAATAAGTGAAAGTGGGAATATTCAAGGGATCCGCAAGGTATCATCCTAGAGGAAAGATTTATAGATGAACAAATTAAAGCACAGAGTCTTGACAGGATCCACCATGGTCACTTGGAGCAGGTCTCCTGAGCAAAATGGGAGGACTTCTTGGGCATCATATGAATCCCATTTGTTGAGTTATACAAGTAGTAGCTGCTTTATCTTTCCCTTAATTAGAGCAAAAAGTAGTACTCATTACTGGGTATGGAAAGAATCATACCAAGTAAAGATTATGCATGGAACACTTATTATGCAAAGGGTTGCTTTCATAAATAGAAAGACCCTAGAGACTGTGTCCCCTCCCCGGGAGAACCAGTGTGTCTGAATTGGTGGAGCGGCTCCCACCAGCTGACATAGATGGGCTGGTCCTTTGATGAGACTGCCATGGCTGTTTGATGGCCGTGAAATGCCATTTAGGAGAGGGGTTAATGTCTTTTTGTTGTTGATCTTTAACCCGCACGGAGTGTGAGCCTCCGAAGGCCGCTCTCACGGCGCCTTCACAGAAGGCTTTCGCTCAGCCTGGGCCAACCGGTTGGTAATTGCCAGGGCCAGTGTGTGCCGCCCACCACCGTTTCCCAGCACAGCCAGCCGGGCCTTTTCTTCCTGTTTGTGTCTGAGAAGCCATCTTCGGGGCAGCTTTGTTTATGATCCTCCCCTGGCTGACTGTTGGTGGCTGAGGGTGTGTGCGCCACACCCTGGGTCCTGGCAAGGGGCCAGCTCCAGCCTGATTTGCAGGGCAGCTGTGGTGTGATGACTCCCGGGACATCCTCCTGAGATGTTTGCAAGGAGAAACTCAGAAAATCCCTGGGGAAGCTTGTCAGATGGTCCATGTGAGTGGCGGGGGCTAATAGTTCAGTCCTTTCTGCTGTTGGGATTCGACTTTGACAAGTCTCTTAAGACATTCAGCTTCTACCACAAGGGTTAGAAGTCCTCACTGAGTAAACGCTGCTTCCTTCTTGCTCACTTGGTGGCTTCTTGGTTTGCTCTGGACCTAGGTGAGCCCTTGTGCCTCCTGGCATCCCTCATTCTCCCCCAGCCTCGCTCTCTCCCCGCGGGCCTCCCTTGGTGTCTCTACTTCTTGGAGGTGGCCAGGCCTTGTTTCTCAGAGTTTGTGGCCTGGTGAGGTCCTGATGACATAGGGGCATCTGAAGATCCTAAGCAATAGCAGTGGCCAGTGTGTCGTTAAAAAGTCCAAACAGCCTGACCAGGCCTGAGAGCTGGGAAATAAAATACCACCGTAACTATGAGTGAGTAGTTTTACTCTGTGTCAGGCCTGAAAAACAGTTCACACAGACTGCATTATTTGATTTTCACTATGTTCCAAGAAATAGTTTTTTGCCCCCAGTATTTCCATTTTACAGAGGAGAACAGTGAGACTCTGACAGGCTAAATGACTCATGGAGAGCTAAAAACTTAGTGGCAGAAACAGCAGCTCCTGAGTCCTAAAGCCTAAACCTTTAAACGTTGTATTATGCTGGGTTAGTTCTGGTTTGTGTGTGCACTATTGCCAGCCTTGAGAACAAACTGTCTCAACATAAATAAGGGACAAACACGGGGTGATCTGGTTCACGGACACATTCCTTGGAGCTGGAAAGGATAAGAGGTTAACCTTGTGACTCTGATAGGAAACAAAGCAAGGTTACGAAGCTTCTCAGGAGATTTTAGGTATCTGAACACCTGCTTAGCTATTCTGGGATTCTATGGTGGGGGTTAGGGAAGACAGGGAGGCTGAGGTCATTATTGCAAAATCCATTTCCTGAGAGCTCAACTTCAGGAAATGCTGGAGCATTAAAAATACCCATTGTGTGGGAGCCGTGGTCAAATGATGACTCACATTCAGCAATTGTGTCCATAGGTCACAAAGGATTTGGGGAACACAGGGGATATTCATGCAAGATTGTGTTTGTGGGTGGTTCATTATGAAATTGTTAGTAGGTTGAGAAGCGTGGTCACATTTCAAAAGGAGTGACATTTAAGAGTTTCCATGGAAATTGTGAGACCGGACTCACCCATTCACACACTGATTTATAAACACCAGTTTTCTACCTACTAAGTGCAACCCTGTGCTAGCACTTAAGGATATTTCAAGAGGAATAGAGCCAGTCCTAGCCCTTTAGGGCAGTGTTTGGAATTGGTAGGTATGAAATAGGTTGCTTTTAAACTTTTTTCTCTCTTTGCCTCTGAGAGCTTTGACAAATAGAGGACTGGCCCTTTGAGAAAGATATCTTGCTTTACTTTCCTGTACAAGTGAATTCTAAAATCCAAGTCTGATAACTCCCAGGCCTTCTAATGAGCAAGAGATGGTTACCAGATAGGGCTTGGAGTGGCTTAGGTAACTTTTGGGTCTTTGCAGAATGAGGAAGGGCAGAGGGAAAATACATTGTTATTGGATGTTCATGTTCTTTGAAATGTGGCAGAGGGTTACTTTGGCTTAATATTTTAAAATTAGATTTGATGCACACTAAAGAAAACAATAATGTCTACCTACACTAAAATATAATAATATGATCACTTTTGAAACCACTATGTAAGTACCTGAATAGTGTTCATTACTTACACCTCCCTGAACACCCTTGTCCTTCCTACACCCTGTTCCTTCCCACCCATCTCGTAGGGAGAGTCATTCTATTGAAAACTGCACTTACTTTGAGTGACAAAAATTTTAGAAAACAAGAAGCACAACAGAAAATATTACTGCCCATAAGATCTTTGCAGAAATCACCACTCAAAATTATTATGCTTGTTTTGTACTTTCAAGTAGCAAAAGAAGTGACAAATGACAAGACTGGCAGATATGGTTCTATAAAGAAATGCAGATACGTGTGTGCAACAGCAATAGCAAAATAACTGAGGTCAGCAGATGGGAAAGAATTGCATCACATGTGACAAACGACTGTCGTCTTTGGGAAACTCCCAGGAGAGCAGACCACAGTGCGTCTGTTCTTCCTGTTGTGCTGGTGATCTCAGGGATGGAGGAAGGACAGCTTTAGGTGAAATCAGGGCTGCAGTCTGCGGTTTGCCTGTGCCCAGAAAGAATGCACTGGCCTGATGCACACCTAGCCCTGCTGACGCTCTGGGGACTGGAGAATTGAAATGCTCATAGGGCATGGCAGGTCGAGGTGACTGAGGAAGGTGCCTTCCTCCAATCAGTAGAGGCTAAAGACATACCGAGAGAGGGCACAATGCTGGGGGTGGAAAGAATGGGAGAGTTGTCCTAGAAAATCATTCTCTCCAACAGGAGTCTCCTGCTTTCATTGGCCAACAAGAGAAAGACAGATTCTCCCAGAGGCCTCCTGGAAAATAGGAAGTCTTTCAGCCTGGAAACAGGATCCAGGAGCCAGTTGGATTCTTCTTAGCTGTGAGTTCTTTGCATGGCGTCCTAGAGTAATCGGTCCAAGACTCAGGAGGCAGCACAGGAACTCAGAGGAAAATCACTGCAAAGCATTTATGAACCTTCACATTAAGCATTCATTTACAACATGGAAAAAAAGATACAGTTAAGCAATTCACACAACTAGAATAACAAAGAGCAAGGCAACAGAAGCTGGGGTCACCTTCCCAAGCAACCAAGAAAATGCAGTGGAAGCAACACTTATAGAAAGTGACTTTATTCCTAGCAGACTAGCCTCCCTTGCTGCTTGTAAGCTCCATGCTGATAGGGAAGTTTTTCAGTTTTGTTCATTACTCACCTACAGTTTGAACAGTGGCTTGTGATAATATACTCAATAAATATTTGTTCAGTGTAAAAGATAACATCCAGTAGTTCACTTCATGGTAAAAGTTTGAGAACTTGAACATGGCTGATGGCATACTAAATTCCTTTATTGCTTTGGGAAAATAGTACAATGTTGTGTCATTATGTGTACCCAATGGTCAAATCTTTTGAACCCTGATGCATATGCTTTTGGAAATTTATTCTCAAAAGGTAATTGATTGTTAAAACAAAACTGTATGAATTTATATAATAGTAGATACCATGCTTTTAAAGTTTTAGTCCAACTTCCACATTCTTATATTGAAATCACAAGTCCCGAGGTGATGCATTTAGGAGATGGAGTCTATGGAGGCGATGATATGAGTACAGATCTCATGGCTGGGATTGGTGGCCAGAAAGACCTTCCTCTCTCAACCATGCAAGGAAACAAGAAGGCTTTGCCTACAAACTAGAAAGATTCCAGACTCTGAATCTGCTGAAGTCTTGATCTTGTACTTCTCAGACTCTAGCACTATGAGAAATAAATTTCTAATGTTCACAAGCCACTCAACCTATGGCATTTTGTTAGTTCTATTATAGTAGGCCAAATGGACTAAGAGAACAGTAAAAACAAAACAAAAAAAGTGAGAAGAGCTTAATAAAGCACATATCATCTACTATTTAAATAGTCTAATGCATAGTAATGAACTCGTGTTTATTATTTAAGACAATTGCTGAAAAGACCACAGAAGTGTGGAGAAACATTTCTATAATGTTCAGTGAATAAAGCAGAGCACAGTAGTGTCTCTGTTGCCTCCAAAGCCCATGAAGCAACTCTTCCTACCGATTTGTGTCTTGCTTCTGGAAAGAGCTGCAAACACTTGGCACAGCTTCTGGTGCCATCATGAGGCCACCTGGTACCATGTGTCTGACTGCCGCTGCTGCTGACATGGGGCTTCCTATACAGGGCCTGATATCCCATCATGCCAGCACCCACTTTACTGTTGTACTTACATCCTTGGTTCTTGATTTCTCAGCGTCTCAGCTCCTGCATAAAGTCTATTAATTCAATGAATTAACTCCCCATGGTCCTGGAGACCAGGTATAGGCTAAGGAAACCACATGGAAAAACATTAAATGCTAAGGAAGTTCACATTTTGTCTCTATATTTTGTTTAAAACCATCTCACCCTTTCCAACACTGACCCCAAGCACATACCCAGCTTTAAGTAGTTTCAGATGAGATTTCTCAGAAAGCTCCTTAGTCTCTCTCTCTCTCTCTCATGCAAATTAGCTTTTACTCATGACCAGGCCCAGGCACGTCTGAATTCTATGGTGACCAATACACAACTACAAATACCTAGGTGCAAATTGGAACCTCTGACATGAAAGTGAGTTTTTGTTAAGTGGTGACATGGGAGATATACTTCTCCTTTAACAGCATTTCTATGTTTTATACTTACATAGAAAAATAAAGTTCAGTCATACTGATATCTGCTAATTCTTTGATAGTTCTTGAGCTACTGGTAGTTTTTAAATTTCAAAACTATGTTTACTATACTTTGAGAACATCACAAAATTTATGAAGAAAAAATAATCTTCCTTGTTTTGTCCAGTCCATTTTTATTCCTCTGAAAAACACATATCAATAGTTCAATGTTTGATCTTCATATTTCTAATTTTATACATGTTCATACAAATAGTCATGAGCCATATGTATAATAGTCATAAGGCATATATATTTATATAAATATATGTGTGTGTATACATATACATGTATATATATACATGTATGTATATGTATATATATATGGGTTATAAACATGTTAACAAGAACTGCCCTATAAACATAAGTTTGAAACTTATCTTTTAACATATTTTATCTGGCTTCTTCTCCAAGCCAACAAGGGCAGAGCCTAAAAATTATATTTATAACTATATAATATTCTGTAAGACAAATATCTTGTAGTTACTTCAACTATTTTTCTTTTTTGTACCATCAAGCAACCAACCTATTTTTGTGATTATTTAAAAATGCTACAATAAAGATTAGCCTGTATATGTGTAATATAGGCAAATATATATGTAAATTTATTTACACACACACACACACACACACACACACACACACACATATATATATATATATATATATATATGACTTTTGTTACTCTTTTCTCCCAAATGTGATTTTATATTGGTTTTCATGTGTGTTTTATACTTTAATACATGTTTTAGGCAAGAGAAAGAAATAAAGGGAAAGAAAAGGAAAGAATCAAGAGATCCCTATTTCAGACAACATGATTCTACATTCAGAAAACCAGGAGACTTTTGGGTCTAATAAATAAATTCAGCAAAGTAACAGGATACAAAATTGACATTAACAAATCAATAACTTTTCTATATGTCAGTCATATTCTAGCTGAGAAAGAAATCATGAAAATAGTTCCTGTCACAATAGTTTCAAAAAATTACCTATGGATCAATCAAACCAAGGAGGTGAAAGACCTCACCATGGAAGAGTAAAAGACACTGAAGAAAAAGATTGAAGAATGCATTAGAAGATCGGCAAACTTCTCATGTTCAAGGATCAGCAGAATTAGTATTGTTAATGTTGTACATTGCTGAAGGCTACATACAAATTCCGTGTTGTCACCCTCAACATTTGAACAGTGTTCTGCACAGAACTGGAAACAACAACCTTAAAATTCATGTGGAAACACAAATATCCCAACACATCCAGAGCTCTCTGGATGCTTCACAATAGCATATTTCAAAGCCATTCTAGCAAGACAGTACAGTGCTGGCACAAATTAGATACGCAAACCAATGGGAGAAGACAGAGGATACAGAGGGAGCCCACACAACAGCAGCCTCCTGTCTTTAAAGCAATACGATTGCAGGTGAAAGTCTTTGAGCATGAAGCATTGTGGTATTTGCAATTAACTCTCAAGTGGTGCAGCATAAAAAAGTTATACATGCATGTAAACATGAGCGGACGTGGAGAAAAAGACTGGGAAAGGGTCCCACCAAGTGCAATGTTTGCCATTAGGGAATAGTGTATAGATGTATGATAGATATATTAAGTTCTCAGAGAAGTAGAGCCAAGAGGTTCTACTCTTCCTGTATATACATTTGTATACATATACATGAAACAAACATCTAGGAAGAGATATATTATCAGGAATCAGCTCATGCCGTTGTGAAGGCTGAGAAGTCCCATGATCTACAAGCAGGAGACCCAGGTAAGTACACCGTGTAATTTCAATCCCCATCTGAAGACTTCAGAACCAGTAGTGCCTGCCAAAGGTGCAAATTCCACCCCAAGGGCAGAAGATTAATATCCAGCATGAGCAGGCAGGAAGCAAGATAGGTGCAACCCTTCCATCACTTTTGGTTTTATTCACACCCTTGATGGATTAAAAAATGCCACGTACTCCAGCCAGGGCAACAGTGTTTACTATGTTCATTGACTCAGATTCCAACCTCATTTGGAAGCAAGTTCACAAATATACTCGGAAATAAATTTGATTTGGCAACATGAACGCAGACAAGTTTACATATAGAATTAATGATCACGATAGATGAGGAGTGCATGGGTTTTAAACATGAATTACATCATTGTATTATATTTTTACATTATCTAAATGGGTGAAAACTTATCAAAAGAAAATGAGAAGGAAAAGAACACATAGGGCAATGTTGGAAGCCACCAAGAGTCTCATTGTTTGGGGATTTCAAAACAATCTTAATGACCCTAACTTCACAATAATTGTGAGAAATCTTTGCTGATTTAATAGAAAAAGCTGCATACCACTTTATTTACATATTTATAAAATTGAAATCTTTTCAATTTGTAGGAAATGTTCTTTTGCTATCAGCTGTCAGCCCATGTTTTGATTGGAGGGTTCATTTCTTGAGAACTTTGATCTGTGTTATACACATTAATATTTTGTGTTTTTTTTTTGAGACAGGTTCTCGCTTTGTAGTTCAGGCTGGCCCTGAGCTCACTATGGAGCCCAGGCAAGCCTCAAACTCAGCAATCCTCCTGTCTCTGCCTCCTGAGTGCTGGGATGACAGGTGTGAGCCACCACACCTGGCACTGTGGTATGTGGTACTGATTGTTGGTGGGTGTGAGTCTCCACGCCCAGCATTGTGTGTGGTTACTGGGGATCAAACTCAGGACCTTGTGCTTACGAGGCAGGCACCGGAACCACTGAGCTAAACCTCTGGCCCAACACATTAATATTTTGATATGTAGATAACTGTCAAACATATTATCATGTATGAATTTTGTGCTACAGTTTAGGGTAAGGAAAGTACCATAAACCACTAGAAAAGATACGAAATGGAAGTTGGTAGATTTTTTTTCTCTTACATTCACATATGTGAGATTTCTACCAAATTTCACATTGGGATAAATAACAAAATTAATGCTAAGTAATTAAAAGTAATTGTAAAAAACATAAAATCCTAAACCAGTGTCTGTATATGTGTAAAATAGTTTAGGTAATTATAAGTTCATCTTGAGGTTGAAAATCATTTTCCATAAAAACAATGGATGGAAAAAACCCCACTGGGAATGTGTTTGATTGCATGCAAATTTGGAAAAAAAAATAAACATTTAAAAGACAAAATAGTTAATGTAAATAAATTTAAAATTATGTAAATCAATAGTATTTCAACAGAACAATATTAACATGAAAACATAAAAATGATGATGGGGAAAATGCAAGTCATGAAAAAAGAAATCCAAGTGCCTTCTTCACTTGATCTTAGCCAAAAGGCCGAGAAGCTCCAAGCGCCTTCTTAAAAGCACATGAGGTGATGTTTTCCAACAGAGCACGATTATGTAGGCACTTTGTGAGATTCACCATTAGCTAATGAGAATCCAGAACATTGCCATAATACTTTTGGAAATGCCAACATGATACTCAAGTCTCTGCCAGAAAGGACACAGCAGGCAAAAGTCTCAGATTATTCTGCACACTTGGCACTGGTTAGGCCATTGTTAGAGTAATGTGATCAGTGAAAGTTCCTAACCTCAGAAATGTATGCCTGGAAACTAGAGAGGGTCTCCTGAGAAGCTCTACTAAAACAATTACAGAGAAAGTCAATCCAATAGAAGAAGATTAGGGGCATTATATTTATTTAGTCTAGAAGGGAAAAAGCTTAATTATGAGTAAAGTTTTCTTAAAGTATACAAGTCTATGAAACAAAATGATTATCCTGAGGAAAGCTAGATTGTTCTATCTTTCTGATAGAAAATAAAATAAGAGGAGTATGTTTAAATTGTCCCAAAGACTCTAATTAACTTTGGGTCTTAGAAAACTTCAGGAGACACTAACAAAGAAACAAGGAAACCTTTGTCTTTGTCTACATTTCCGAGTAATTTAGAAAACTGCCTATCTTGTGGCTTAGTTATGGAGCAGCAGGTGACTGGGCCCTTGATTAAAATTATAGGTTTGCAAATTCTTAGAACTGAAAGATAGTCTCAGTAAAATTTCTCATTTATATGTTTTGTGGATGTCACTTGCCAACCACCTACCCACAACATATACAAAGAAAGTGTAGGACATGAAGCCTTGAAGGTCAGAGTTTTATCATGGTCAAGTGACTGCAGTTCTTTTTTTTTTTTTTTGATACAGGGTCTTGCTTTGTAGTTCAGGCTGGCCCTGAGCTCACTATGGTGCCCAGGCAAGCCTCGAACTCAGCAATCCTCCTGTCTCTGCCTCCCGAGTGCTGGGATTACAGGTGTGAGCCACCACGCCTGGCTGCAATTCTTTTTTTAAGTGTTTGGTCAGACCCTGTGAATACAACACAGTTAAGGTACAAAAAACAAGGTAGCAAAAGACAGCAGAACAGGGCAGTGCTGTGATTCCTTAGTGAACCTCAGGCTAATCATGAAAACAAATTGTCATGTGTGTGTTTTACTGGGGATAAAACCCAGTGCTTTTTAAAATTAAACTATATCTTCAGACATTTAAAAATATTTTAAATTTAATTTAGGAGCTCATTAAATTACAAAGTTTCCCAGGACAGGTTTTATCTCAGAATCTTCCTGTCTCAGCCTCCCAGTGGGTGAGATTATAGGCACACGCCACCATGGCTGGTTGAAAACCAATCTTCTACCCCAAGAAAAGTTTTTGTAGATGCATGCATCCATTCATGATATCGAGGTGCTTACACTTATACAACAAATTACAACAGTTATTCTTCTTATACTTGTACCTGCAAAGATTTTTTTTCCTTTTTCCACTTACTAGCTTTATGATATTGAAAATGTTAATTTTTCCAAGTCTGTTTCCTCATTTCCAAAGTGAGGATAATATCTGCATGAAATATTTTGGTGAAAATCAATGTTAAAGTAAATTTTAAAAAGAAAAAGGAAGGTAGAAAGGAAGGAAGAAAGGAAAAGAAAATTTGACTACAGAAAAATGTTTTACCCATTGCAAATTTTGATTCACTGTAGGAATTTGGTAATAAAATGATTCAATAGATCAGAATTGAATGTTTAGGTAATTATAAGTATTGTTTTATTTTTAATTAATTAATTACCTATTTTTTTGGTGTTGGATTTCAAACAAAGAACCTCATGAAATGTTAAACAACACTCAACCCCTGAGCTGTATCCCAACCCCAGGGTCGTGTATTTATAAGAAGAATTTGTTTTTATCAGTCTTATAAACATGCATGTGATTGTTATGAGTGATATTAACTCTGATCCATTTATTCTGCTAGATCACACCTCTGTGGAGTTTCCAGTGTTCCTTTGTAATCAGTACTTAGTTTGTGGGGGATGTTTTCTGCTCAGTAAACACTCTGTTTCTCTCTCCTTAATATGCATTTGTGATTTTCTGACTCTGTCATATTTATTAGTTGACCTTAGTATAAGGAAGAATTTCCTTTTCCCACATATACATCTTTATCTGTGCCAGTATGAACTGAGGAATTAATATTTCATTTAATTAGTCATACTCTGTTGCTATCATTATGTATCATGATGCTCAAATTATCCTGATTTTGCTATGAGATCGTCAAGGTAGCTCCTGGGGACCTTTACATTTTTCCACCCAGTTTCTTACCACTGTCCTTACATTCTAGGGCAGCATAAAAACTCATCTTGTACTTCTGCAATAACCCCTTTCTTTGAGGAGCACATACCCCATGCTCTTTAAAAAAATAAGTACTGCTTTAAATACCATTTTCTGTTATGTATCTCTTTTGGTGTGTGGCTGAGAGGGCTGTGGAATACTCATGCACCGGGTA
Source organism: Thryonomys swinderianus (assembly GCA_004025085.1). Taxonomy (NCBI): domain Eukaryota; kingdom Metazoa; phylum Chordata; class Mammalia; order Rodentia; family Thryonomyidae; genus Thryonomys; species Thryonomys swinderianus. The sequence goes on along the minus strand of PVIC010019744.1, from coordinate 4,630 downwards.
GCAACATAAAACATTTCTTATTGTTGCTCATGGCCAGAAAGCTTGTAGTCATTAGAATTTATTATTTTTTATCAGTTTTTCTTTTATTATCTTGTTTTATTTTTGTAGCAGTTGCTGTAGAATCACAATATTCATTCCATCCCGCCACTGTCTTTTCTGAAATAATGTCATTACCTCACATAAAGGGCAACAATCTCACAGCAATATATCCGCTCCCATCCCTTCCATCTGTGAGTACCACAGTTTTCTGGAATTTTACTTCTACACACATTGCCACTAAACAAATTGCCATAATTTTGCTTTAGACATCTAACTTACCTTCAAAAAGAAAGAGAAATACTTCATTTATCATCTCCATGCCCTTCAGTGATTCCTGTAGTTATGAACCCTCTGCCCTCATCCCTTCTCATTCCAGAGAACCTCCTTGTGAAAGTTAACTGTGGTGTTGATTTGAATAAGAAATACCTAGTGAAATGGTTTAGTTCAATTCTACCTGTATTTGGATGATCGACTTATGAAGAGGAAAGACCTACAGAGTATGTGGGTGGTGCCAACCAATAAGCTTGAAGAATGGGTGGAATAAAAAGGGAAAGATGGAAATCTTGCTTTTGCCTCTTTGCAAGAGCTCTGATCTCTGTTCTTTGAACATCAGTGTTCAGGCTTCCAGCACACACTCATCAGCTTTGCTGCATGAATTCACACCAGACGTTATGGTGAGGTTCAATTCTTTGATATTTTTGAGTGGATTCTCAGGTGTTTCAGTGTGCAGACAGCCCTTCTGCACTCATCCCCCCTGACTCTGCATGCGGCCATGGTAAGCCTACCTTGCAAATTATATGTGTGTGTGCACATGTTAATGTTATATATACTATATATACATATATATATATATATATATAAAATCTTGTGTCTATGTATAATATTAAATCTGTTCCTCTGCTCACCCAATCTGATATACTCTTTTAGCTTCTTTTGAAGCATGGACAATCACAATGTCATCCCTCAGCCTTGACACTCTGAAAGCATCTCTGTCTCATCCCCACAATTAAAAGATGCCTTTTTGCCAGTTATAAGACCCCAGGTGAACAACCTGTCTTTAGTGTCTCAAAGATATTGCTCTCTTGTCCTCTGGCCTGCTTTGCTTTTGATGAAAAGTCAACAAACATGCCAGCAATGTCCCTCTGTGTGCAATGGCTCTTCTTCACCTGTTGCATATTAAATTGTCTTCGTTCTAGGTTGTCATAAATTTGACTATGATGTATCTCTGCATTGTTTTGCTTATGTTTATTCTGCTTGAGAGTTAATGAGTTTCTTGAATCTAGGGTGGATATTTCTCATTAAATTTAAAAGTGGCTTTACCGTCAGGTCTTAAAGTATTTTCTCTTACTCCCTTCCATCTGAGATGTCACTTGAATTATACTATTTAATTTCATTCCTTCAAACATTTACACATTCTGTTATTTTTTCTGCCCAAATGCTTCCTCTTCTCAAATTCAGACTGGAGAACACTAGTGACCTACTTGCAACTCTGATGCTGTCTTCTCAAGTGTATGATCTTCAAGTGCACTGAAACCCATTAAGAGGCAGACAGAAGGATGGAATTAGACTTGTAAAAATAATTTGAGAAAAATGCCAGTGAAAGATAAATTTTGAAGGAGCAGAAGGTGGAGACAACTCCCAGACCTAAAATTTGATGCCCATAATGAAAAGGAGAAGGAAGGATTCTGTATAAAAGTCTAGGACTGGGCCGGAGGGTTAGCTCAGTGGTTCCGGCGCCTGCCTCGCAAGTGCAAGGTCCTGAGTTCGATCCCCGGTAACCACGTAGAATGCTGGGCATGGAGACATGCCCACCAACAATCAACACCGCATACCACAATGCCGGACGTGGTGGCTCACGCCTGTAATCCCAGCACTCGGGAGGCAGAGACAGGAGGATTGCGGAGTTTGCGGTGGCTTGCCTGGACACCATAGTGAGCTCAGGGCCAGCCTGAAATACAAAGCAAGACCCTGTCTCAAAAAAAAAAAAAAAAAAAGTCTAGGACTATTGAGCGCATCTCAGAAACATTTGCCAGATCTGTGGGAACTTCCCAGTCCAGGGTCGTTCCTCAGAGGAGCCTCCCAGTTCTTAGGAATGTGTGTGCCTCAGTACCCCATCGGGTGCATCCTCTGGTGAGGAGCAGCTTTGTCTGGTCTTGGGGTGAAGGCTGTGGGACATCTCGAGAGACAGCAGTTGCACTGGCAGTCAGCTCATCTCCCTGCTGCAAAAGGCCAGGCTAGTACGTAGGACTAACCTACTGTTGTTGTCTATTTAATGTTATTTAATTGGGTGTGTATTCTTAACTCTTCACTCTTCCATTTGGTTTTTATAGCATTCCTATTTCCTAAAAACTCTGTACTCTTCATCTATCATGTCAATATATTCCTACATATTTTAAAAGATCTCTCTAATCATTGTAAAATTTTTCTTGATTTTAGCGGCTAATCATCTGTTGGTCTGATTCTATAGACTATGTTTTATCTTAAATAAGGTCACATTTTCTTGTTTTTAATTGCATGTATTATACTTTTAAAGACTGTATTATAGATTTTGTGAGTGGAGGCTTATTTTTTTGCTTTGATTTCTATCTGCCTTTTGCTTATGGGGAAGGATTGATCAGTAGCTCTCTCCTGGAGGAGTTGAGCTGGTACTACATTATACCTTTAGACTGAGAGAATGTGTGTTTAACCTTATCTAAAAAGGGACAGCTTTTTTTGTCTCCAAAATTTAATTCATTAAGGCTTCTCTGTGTCTATTATTTGATTCTTGTTTCATAGAAAAGTGTCTTTTAAAAAATTTTTGTCCAAGATTTTCCTGTTGTTACTGTCGATGTGAAGAACTTTTGTGCCTTTGTACATTTTAAGAAGCAGAGTTCTGTTATGGCTATCAATATGAATACCATTCTTGTCAAGTCTCGATTGACAGCACTATGAAGTAGTATGTTAATCAGCTCAAGCTGCTGCAACACAATCAGATACAATGAGTGGTTTGTAAATAAGAGAAATTCATTTCTCACAGTTCTGAAGGATAGAAGCCTGAGATCAATGAGCCAGCAGATTCAGTGACTAGGGAGGATCACCCTCCTGATTCGTGGATGGCCGCCTTCTCTTGCGTCCTTGAGGGGCGGAAGCAGGGGAGGTTTTTCCAGAGCAGTAGTCGCACTCATCAATGCTTTTCCATCATGACTCAGTTGCTCACCGTATCCCATCACGTGGGGGGGGGGCGGTTAGAATTTCAGCTTAGGAACTTCTGGTCATCAACATACATGCACTTGGTACTGTTTTTAGCTGATTGCCAGCTTCAAGGGGGGGACAAGAGTCTACTCTTCAAGAAATTTAGTTTTTAGAAAATTAAAAAATTTAAGCTTAACAAGTGTAGGTAATACTACAGAAAACATCACTGAACGATCACTTTTCATGTCCTTAGAATGTTGAACTGAGCTACTCTTTGAGTGCTTTTCTTCTAACTGAGACTAGTCAGATTCACATTCACATGCCCTCTGTCTCATGACCTATCTTATCTCTTTGTGTTCCACTTTCTTCATCCTGTCAGTGCTGCAGATACGTGGATTTTATTTCTCAGATCTATAAAACTCTTGTTTTGAAAAACTGACCTGTGTTCTTTCCTCTGCCTATGATGTTCTATCCCCAAATCTTCACATTGTCGGTTCACTGTTGTGGTTACTGTGTGAATTTATATGCCACCCACTCATGATATCTTCCCTGAATTTTTGTGCAAAAGAAACCTTTTCTCTTTCTTTATGCCACTTGTAAAACTTTATAGTTATCCTAATTATGTGTTTGTCTTTTACTTGTTTGTCTCCTACCACTGAAAAATAACTTTGTGAGAAAGGAAGCTTTGTATGTTTTGTTCTCTGCTGCATCCCTAAATTTAGAAGTGTGCCTGCCATGTGACAGGCAGCCAGCTAATACATTCCGTGAATAAATGACTACGTCAATTAAAAATCTTATTTGTTTGGGGAATGCCTTGGACTAAATCATCTGCTCTCAGAATCCACGTGTTAAGAGTCTAGTTCCAGGGCCGGAGGGTTAGCTCAGTGGTTCTGGCGCCTGCCTCGCAAGCGCAAGGACCTGAGTTCGATCCCCGGTTACCACATATAATGCTGGGCGTGGTGGCTCATGCCTGTCATCCCAGCACTCGGGAGGCAGAGACAGGAGGATTGCTGAGTTCCAGGCTTGCCTGGGCACCATAGTGAGCTCAGGGCCAGCCTGAACTACAAAGCGAGACCCTGTCTCCAAAAAGCAAAAAAAAAAAAAAAAAAAAAAAAAAAAAAAAAAGAGTCTAGTTCCAACGTGGTGGCAGTTTGGGATGGGGCTTTGGAGAGGTGACTCGGTTTGGGTGAGGCCCTGTGATGGGATTAATATCCTTATAAGAAGAGGAAGAGAAGGGCTGGAGGGTTAGCTCAGTGGTTCCGGTGCCTGCCTCGCAAGCGAGGGTTAGCTCAGTGGTTCCGGTGCCTGCCTCGCAAGCGCAAGGTCCTGAGTTCGATCCCCGGTAACCACATATAATGCTGGGCGTGGAGACACGCCCACCAACAATCAACACTGCATACCACAGTGCCGGACGTGGTGG
>PVIC010019743.1:0-30252 GCA_004025085.1 Thryonomys swinderianus | reverse complement strand
GTTTGTTGCAGGTCTCTTTCTATTATCTGGGGCCCCTTGGAAGCAGCACTTTCCTGGGGGGTCCTCCTTGAATCTGTAATAACCCTTGAGAGTTCTCACTCCTGACACATCATGGTAGGTATTTGAGCAGAACAATCAAATCATGTTTGTTACCATAATACAATAAATGCCAATATCAGTATTAAACACAGTAAATAAGACAAAAAAGGTTTGTTAGATTCTATACTGGATACTTTGAGCTTATGAGTTACCTCTATGTCTGACTCCTCCTGCACAGCTCCGGGATACAGTGTGCTGCTGGGCGGCCTTCAGTCCACTGGAAATGGCCTGCACCCTGCAGCCGGGTCCGCGTGCTGCTCACTCAGTTCGCCGGAAGCACGGCACGGTGGGCTCAGAGCTGCTGGGTCCGGTCCGCCCGCCGCAAGTTCCCCAGTCTGCTGGAAACACGGCACAGCGAGCCCGGAGCTGCTGGGTCCGGCCCGTCCGCCGCAAGTTCCCCACTCCGCTGGAAACACGGCACGGTGGGTCCGGAGCTGCTGGTTCCGGTCCGTCCGCCGCAAGTTCCCCGGTCCGCTGGAAACACGGCACGGCGGGTCCGGAGCTGCTGGGTCCGGTCTGCCCGCCGCAAGTTCCCCAGTCCTCTGGAATCACGGCACGGCGGGTCCGGAGCTGCTGGTTCCGGTCCGTCCGCCGCAAGTTCCCCAGTCCGCTGGAATCACGGCACGGCGGGCCCGGAGCTCAAAAGCCTACTTTATAAATTAAGCATAGTAAATTTATATGTTATGATCATAATCAACTTCGGGGATTTGTTCTTGTACATGACACATCTTAATTCCCATTTTTCCCATTCTCCTGTCCCTACAACCCCACCCCCTATAAACATAACCAATATTGAGCAGGCAGTGAGTCAGGTAGCAGAGCAAACTACTGCCTTCCCCTAAACATTTCTAGAGATATGTCTTTGCTCTGGGGAATTCTCTTTTTTTTCCTATTAAAAAATATAGAAAGTATTTTTCTTCTTTGTATCTTTTAATGGATGAATTTAATTCATTTATAGCATTAAATTTATCCCTAAGTATGTTATCTTTTTTGTTCCTGTTATAAATGGGATTTTTCTCTTTTATTGTATCCTATTTTTTCTGCATATGAAAGTTATTGATTTTTGTGTGCAAAGTTTATATTGCACTATCCTGATGAATTATTTTATTGTTTGAGTTAGTTTTATTATTGCTTCCCTAGGGCTTTCCAGATATACTATCATATCAGCTGTTCATCATGGTTTTTCTTCTACTCTAATTTTTCTTCCCCTTATTGCACTGTTTTGCTTAATTCTGTTGGTTTCCAAGATGGGCTTAATGGCACCAAAGACTATAGGTGTCTTTAGCTTGTCCCTGAGCATGAAATAAATAGATCTCATCTCCCTGTCAAGAGTTTGTCTTTAAAATTGAGGAATGTGTATATCATGATGTTAAGAAAAGGTCTATTCTCACACCTTTTCTTGAAAATTTTTAACAGGGAGTGTTGCTGAATTTTCCCAAAGTCTGGCAAAGCATATTTGGAAATAATACTACTTGTCATTTTATATTCATTAATTTGGGAATTTATATTAATAGATTGTCTAATATTAAACAGATTTTCAAGCCACTTAGTCATGGAGTATTTTTCTTAATATATTTTTCTATTCTCCTTACTAATATTATGATGAATGTCTTTGCATCCATGTTCACAAGCAATATTGATACATATTTTTATTTTACTGTGGTGTCAATGCTCATCTTGCATCATAAAATAAGTTTAAAGTTCCCTTTGTTTTGTTTCTCAGTATTGACAATCAAATCTAGGGGTGTTATACCTTATTTCCAACATTTTTATTCTTTTTAATGTTTGAATCTTTATTAGTACATTATATATACACACATCATAATCACACACACATTTAGAATTTCTACCAGCACATGACAAAATTTAATTCTCAGTTTTCCCATCCTCCCACCCAACATACAACCCTCTGCCCCTATATACATAAGCTTTGTTCCATTTTTTATTACCATCATATTTTTCTTCCTTTTGTTACTTACCCCTACACCCCATTTCCCTTTGAATATTTTCTGTTTCACAGTATCTACCATATATTCTAGAGCTCATTTACATCTTCCATTTCTCATATCAAAGAGATGATATTTACAGATCTGTGACTTATTTATTTTACTTATGAGTATGTCTTGAAAGTACATCCATTTGAATATAAATGACTCAAACTTATCATTCTTTATGACAGGGTAACTCTCCATTTTATAGAAAAACTATATCTTGGTGTCTCCGTAAGTAATCCAGACTGCCCTGGAGTTTCTGTTCCTCCTGTCTTGGCTTCCTGAGTAACTGGAATGAATTTACAATATTTTTCTCATTTCCTAAGCTCCAAAGCACTTTTTTCAATTTTTTGTTTTTTTTTTTTTTTAACCTTCAGGATTATTCAGCTTTTTATAATTAAATTCTTTTTTGGTACATTTTATATACAACCCACAGTCACACTCAACATTGGGAAATTTGTACCAGTATATGATATGAGTTCTCATTTTTACCCATATCCCTGCCCACCCTTCAACCATCCACCCCCTGTACATGTTTTCTTTTTCTTTTTAAATTATATTTATTCTTTCCCCTCATTACTTTACCTTACAACTTTCCCTTTGAATATTTCCTATTTCACAAAATCTATCATCCAGTTTTTAATACTTGAACAGAAATCCTCTACAGTGGCATCTGGCCCTTGTACTTTTTTTGAGATAATATTCTGGTAACTTACAATTTCTGCTCTAGGATTTCAAGTAAGCTTTTCGCATGCTAGTGGGACTAACTTGAATTAATTTCATTTTCCTCAGAGATTATTCCACAGAAATATAAAATTATGACATATTGCTTCAATTTCCTTTATCAATAGATATTTTAAATATTTATATTTTCCTCCACTTTTCTTCATAGAATTGGTCAGTGAATTTTTTAAATATCTTCTAAAAACCAAAATTTTGAACAATTAATTTGATCTAATATTTTTATGTTCTACAAATTATGAGAATTTTAGTATTATTTTCCTATTGATTTCCATCTTGATTACCTTATCATTCTTTGAATAATATTTTAATGGACTTTATTGGTACATTTTATATACATATCATGATCATAATCGACACTGAGAATTTGTACCAGTACATGCCACTACTTAATTCTCATTAATAATGTTTTAAAATAGAAATGCAATTCATTTAGTTTCACACTTGCTTTCATTAGTAAAGCCTGATAGGCTATAAATTTTGCTTCTCACTACTGCTTTAATGTTATCCCATTCATTCTGATATTTAAGTTCTTAATTTTCCACGAATTCAGAAATTTTAATTCGAACATATTTTTTTCAAACAAGAAGCCCTTAAGTGTGGGTTTTAAATTTCCATGGAAGAAATATTTTACTATTGCTTTGTTTTATTTCTAAGGTTTTTATATTTTAATGAGAGTTCTCTTTGTAATATATTTACTGCATAAGATTTGTCAGTGATTTCTTGGTAATACAACATATGACCAACACATCAGTTTTACGAAAGGCATATGTCCCTTAGAAGGAAAATAGATTATCTATATTATGTGAAATTTATACAAATCTCTATATGCAAGCAATATATATATATATATATATATATATATCCAACACAAAATTGCATCTACTCTATCCCAGATATTTTTAAAATTCTTTATACTTCTATTATTTGCAATCTTGCTGTATCTTTGGCCAAAAATAGCATGTTGAAATGTTACTATTGTTAGTATGTTCATTTCTTTGTGTAGGTATTACCATTCTACTTTATATGAGGTTTGCTATTTAGTACATAGACATTCATAACTATTAAACTTTATGAATTTTGATTTATACTCTCCTCACTCAATGTTTTTTAAATAATTACTTAGTCTTACATCAAGATTTGAAAAACAAAGTTTTTCAGTCTTCGTTTGCCTGATACACATTTGCTTATGACTTTATTTTTAGGGTTTTTAAAAATCAATGTGCTTGTATATTTATCAGAAGAATTTGTGTTTAGTAAGTGCATCACTGTGAATTAGTTTTCTTTTTAGTCAATCTCACATCTTTTTTGAGAGCTTTAATGTACTGCTTTCAAAATTGTCATATAATTTTACATTACAGTAAGTGTATGTGATGTCATATTTAGTTTCCTTATATAATGAGACTTCTCTTTTATTATTTTAAAGCTCCTCTTATTTTTCAAAACTTCATATTGTCATACTATTTATGAAAACATAATCATATATTTTATGATGCTGTAGTTTTTTATTGCATTGTTTATTGGTATACTTTATATAGAGCTCATAATCACATTCAACATTGGGGAATTTTTACCAGTATATGACACAAGTTAATCCTAATTTTTATGCATATCCCTACCCACCCACAACCACCCACCCTTTATATACATGCTATTTCTTTTTCTTTCCAAATCACATTTATTCTTTCCCCTCATTATGTTCTCCCATCAAATTCCCTTTAAATATTTCCTATTATACAAAATCTATCATATATTCTAGAACTCATTTACATCTACAGGTTCTCATACCTGGGAAAAGATACAATATTTACATATATGTGATCTTTTTCTTTCACTTATTATTGTGTCCTCAAGGTGTATCCATTTGCACATAAACGAATGAAACTTGTCGATCTTTGTGGTAGAGTAATACTCCATTTTACTTAAAAACCACATCTTCTTTATCCAGTCTCCAGTTGATCGGCATCTGGGTAGTTTCCAAGATTGGGCTGTCACAAACTGAGCTGCCATGAACATGGGTGGACATATGTCTTTACAACATGATTCTTTTCATTGTTTGGGTATATTCCTAGCAGGGGAGTAGCAGGGTCAAATGGGACCTCGAATCCAGTTTTTCTGAGGAATCTCCACACTGATCTCCACAATGATTGGACAAGTCTATAATCCTACCAACAGTGGAGAAGTGTTCCTTTCTCCCCACAACCTCACCAGCATATCGTGCTGGTTGATTTTGGAAGAGCAGCCATTCTTTGTGGAGGGAGATGAAACCTCAGTGTTGTTTTCATCTGCATCCCTCTAATGACCAGTGATGTTGAACATTACTTTATATGCTTCTTGGCTCCTTTGAATTCTGCCTCTGAGAAGTGTCTGTTCATTTCCAATGCCCATTTCTGAATAGGGTCTTTAAACTTGGGGGACTGATTTGCTTAAGTTCTTTATATATTCCAGATAGTAGCCCTTTGTCTGACAAACAGCTAGTAAAGGTTTTTTCCCATGTTGTTGGTTTTCTTTTAGTAGTCCCAGTGGTTCCTTTGCTATGCAGAAGCTTTTTAGTAGGATGAGATCCCATTTGTTGATTCTTTCTGCTACTTCTCATGCTACAGAAGTTTTGTTCCTGAAGTCTCTGCCTAAGACAATGTCTTCAAGAGTTTTACCTAACCTTTTTTGCAACAGGTGTATTTTTTTCTGTTTTAATGCTTAAGTCTCAAATCCATTGTGATTTTAGTTTAATATACAGTAGAAGAGATAGCTCTAATTTTAGTTTTTGGCAGGTTAAAACCCAATTTTTCCAGCATGATTTGTTAAAGAGGCTGTTTTTCCTCCATTGAAGATGTTTGACTCCTTCGTCAAAGTTATCTATTCCACTTGTCCTTGGATGTGTTACTTTGCCAGTACCATGCAGTTTTTATCACAGTGGCTTTATAGTACAGTTTTAAGTTGGGGATTGCAATACCCCCTGCCATATCCTGGTTACTTAGAATTGTTTTTGCTATTCTAGGTCACTTATGGTTCCAGATGAATTTTTGTATTATTTTCTCTAGCTCTGTGAAGTATGGTGTTGGGATTTCAATTGGAATTGCACTGAATTTGTATAGTAGTTGTGGGAACATTTTGACAATGTTGGTTCCCCCTACCCAGGAACAAGGGATGTCTTTCCACTTTCTGATATTTCCTTTTTCAGAGTCCTGTAGGTCTCAGAGTAGAGGTCTTTCACCTCCTTTGTTAAATTGACTCCTAGACATTTCATTATTCTGGGTGCTATTATGAAAGGGATTGACTCTCCAATTTCTCTTTCAGTGAGTCTTTTGTTTGTGTATACAAAGGCTGTTGATTTTTGAGCTTTGATCTTGTATCCAGCTACACTACTAAATTTGGCAATTAAATCTAGCAATCTTTTGGTTGAGTTTTTAGGATCTTCTATATAGAGAATCATATCATTGGCAAATAATGACAGTTTAAGTTCTTCCTTACCTATATTTATTCCTTTTATATCTTTGTGCTGCCTGATTGCTATGGCTAATGTTTCCATCTCTATATTGAACAAGAGTGGTGACAGCAGGCATCCTTGTATCATTTCTAATCTTAGTGTAAAAGGTTTCAGTTTTTTCCCATTTAGGATGATGCTGGCTGTGGGTTTCTCATAAATAGCCTATATTAGATTGAAATAAAGTCCATCTATTCCAATTCTCAGTAGGGTTTTGATCATGAATGGGTGTTAGATTTTGTCAAGTGCTCTTTCTGCATCTATTGAGATGACCATATGGTTTTTGTCCTTGAGTCTGTTAGTGTATTATGTTTATTGTTTTATGCATGTTAAACCAGCCTTGCATCCCTGGGATAAAACTGACTTGATCAGGGTGTGTGATATTCTTGATAATTCTCTGAATTCTGTTTGCCAGTATTTTATTGAAGATGTTTGCATCAGTGTTCATTAGAGAGATTGGCCTGTAGTTTTCTTTCTTGGTAGGATCTTTCTCTGCCTTTGAAATCAAGGCAATGTTTGCTTCAAGGAATGATTCTGGGAGTACTGCTTCACTTTTGATTTCATTAAAGAGACATAGTGACATTAACACTTCTTCAAAAGTTTTGTAGAGAGCTGGAGATTTAGCTCAGTGGTTCCAGTGACTGCCTCATAAGCACAAGGTCCTGAGTTCAATCCCCAGTAACCACATACAATGCTGGGTGTGGTGACACACCAACCAGCAATCAGTACCACATACCACAGTGCTGGGCGTGGTGGCTCACGCCTGTAATCCCAGCACTCAGGAGGCAGAGGCAGGAGGACTGCGGAGTTCAAGGCTTGCCTGGGCTACATAGTGAGATCAGGGCCAGCCTGAACTACAAAGTGAGATCCTGTCTCAAAAAAAAAAAAAAAGAAAAGAAAAGAAAAGAAAATTTTTGTAGAATTCTACAGTGAAGCCATCAGGAAAAGGGCTTTTCTTGTTGGTAGGCTTTTTAGTACATTTTCAATTTCCGAGATTGACATTGGATTGCTTAACATTTTTATATCCTCTTTGTTTTGAAAGTTCATATGTGTCTAGGAGTCTATCCATTTCTTCTAGATTTTCCATCTTTTTGGAGTACAAATTTTCAAAAGACGTGTTTATTATCCTTTGGACTTCCACTGGATCTGTGGTGATTTTCCCATTTTCATTCCTAATAGCATGGATTTGAGCCTTATCCTTCCTTTGTTTGATAAGGTTGGCTAAGGGTCTGTCAATTTTATTTATCTTTTCAAAGAACCAACTTTTCAATTCATTAATTCTTTGTATTGTTCTCTTTGTCTCCATTGCATTAATTTCTGCTCGATCCTTATAATTGCCTCCCTAGTACGAGCTTTAGGTTTGTCTTGTTCCTCTTTTTCTAATTGTTTGAAGTTCAGCATTAGATTATTTATTTGAGTTTAATCAATTTTTGGGGTGCAGGAATTCATTGCTTTGAATTTCCCTTGTAGAAGTGCTTTCATTGTGCCCCATAAATTGCTGTATGTTGTACTGGGATTATCATTTTTTGTTTGTTTGTTTTGTTTTTTGATACAGGGTCTCGCTTTGTAGTTCAGGCTGGCCCTGAGCTCACTATGTAGCCCAGGCAAGCCTAGAACTCAGCAATCCTCCTGCCTCTGCCTCCCAAGTGCTGGGATTACAGGCATGAGCCACCACGCCCGGCCTGGGATTATCATTTAATTATAGAAACTGTTTAATTTCTTCTTTAATTTCTTTTGTGCTCCATTGGTTGATCAACTGAGTGTTGTTCAATTTCCATATGCTTGTGAGGATCTTGGAATTTCTTTTGCTGTTGAGCTCCAATTTTGAGGCACTGTGGTCTGATAGTATGCAGGGGATAATTTCAATTCCTTTGCATTTACTTAAGCTTGTTCTATGAACTAGGATATGATCTATTTTGGAGAATGATCCATGAGCAGCTGAGAAGAATGGATATTCTGACTTTGCAGGGTGAAATTCTCTGTAGGCATTTATTAAGTACATTTGTTCAAAAGTTTTGTTTATCTCAAGTATTTTCTTATTGATTCTTTGTCCAGTAGATCTGTCAATTTTTGACAGTGGAGTATTGAAATCACTTACTACTACTGTATTAGTAGTTATCTGGGTTTACATGTCCATTATGTTTGTTTTATGTAGTTGGGTGCACTAGAGTTTGGTGCATAAATATTTATGATTGTTATTTCTCTTTCCTGGATTTTTCCCTGTATGAGAACATAGTGCCTTTCTTTGTCTCTCTTAATCAGTTTGGGTTTGAAATCTATTTTATCTGCAAACAAGATACCCACTCCTGCTTTCTTGCAGTTTACTGGAGCATGGAGAACTGTTTTCCACCCTTTATTTTCAGTCTATGTGTTTCCTTCTGAAGTAGGTGTGTTTCCTGTATGCAGCGGATTGTAGGATCTTGCTTCTTGATCCAATCTGCTAGTCTGTATTTTTTAGTTGGCCCATTGAGTCTATTGACATTAATGTTTATGACCAATATGGACAGATTTAGAGCTGCCATGTTTCCCTGTTCTTCGTTCTTTTCTTCCTTGCTTTTCCCATTTTCCATTCAGTTTCTTGTTTGACCCAGTGAGTTCACTCTGTTTGGGCTTGTAGGTATGAAATATTCTGTTTGTTTGTTTGTTTTTTTCCCAAGATGTTCTTTAGAATGTTTTGGGGTGCAGGTTTCATATTTGTGAAGTTTTTCAGGTGTTCTTTGTCAAGGAAGTACCTTATTTCCCTGTTATTCTGAAAGATAGTTTTGTAGGATGCATCAGTCTAGGCTGAAGGTTGTTTTCCTGCAATGCTTGAAATACTTCCCTCCAGGCTCTCCTTGTGTTGAGTGTTTGTGTTGAAAAGTCTGCTGTGATCTTAATGGGCTTCCCTTTGTAGGTGATTTTCTTCCTTTAACTGCTTTCAGTATTTCATTCTTTTGTTGTATATCTGGAACCTTGATAATTATATGTCTAGGTGTAGATATTTTTATGTCATGGCCTTTTGGAGTCCGATAGGCCTCAAGTATCTGTATGTCCAATTCTTTTCCTGTGAAGTTTTCTGCCATTATCTCTCAAAACAGGGTTGTTTTTTTTTTATGTCTTTTGCACTGTTTCTTGCTTCCTCAGTGACTCTAATCAGTCTTAGGTTATTTTTCTTTGAGTCATCTAGAAGCTCTTGGATTGATTTCTCATGGTTCCTTGCCCTTTTCCATATATCATTTCTTTCCTGTGCATTGGCTGCTATCCTGTCCTCTGGTTCTGGAATTTGGTTCTCTGCTTCATTCATCCTACTTCTCAAACTTTCGTTTTCCTTTTTCATCACCTGGAGCTCTGCTGGAAGCTGTTTAAAGGGATCCATTGCTTTTGCTATGTTAGATTCTATCATCTCGCTGATCTCCTCTTTAATGTAGTCCTTGACTGTGGACAATATTTCTGTTTCCATCTCAGAGATGAGTTGTGATTTCCATTTTACCAGATCTGCTTGTTAGCATCTCCAAGAGTCCTGGTGTTTGAGTTTCAGTGTGTTCTATTTCCTTTCTCCCTGAATTTCCATGTGGTGGTGATCTTTGTGTCTGGCTTTTTGAATTTTTTTTTCATTTCTGCTCCTTTGTTATTACTAATGTCATTTGTTTAATTCTTTGCCTGGTGTCAGGGCAGGGTTTGTTGCAAGTCTCTTTTTAATATTGGGACCCTTTGGGAAGTGGCACCTTCTGGGTTGTCCTCCTTTTATCTGTAATTACCCTTGAGAGTTCTCAGTTCTGGCACATTATGAGAGGTATTTGAGCAGAACAATCACATTATCTGTTACCATAATAAAATAAGTACCAGCAACAGTGTTAGGCACAGTAAATGAAATGAAAAATTTGATAATTTCTATTCTGAAGAGTTTGAACTCATGAGTTACCTCTACGTTCATATTCCAAAATTTAGAATTAATCAGCAATGTGTATACAACATGCAGGTCTTAAATGTACCTGCAGTACCCTTTGGGGATAAAACATCACTGGGGAGTCAGGGAGGTAGGAAGACAAAAGGAGAATGAAGGCTTAGAAAATTAATAAAGATCAAATAGATCTCAAGAACCTCATATATGCCGGAGGGTAAACAGAGGCTAAAGGGACATATATAAGACAGTACCAACTGAGAGCTGCAAGACCACTGGAGACTTTGCACACCTTCTTATAATAATATAGAAGAAGAATTAGAGCAGACTGAGAGCCTTTTACTTCTGTGTATTGGTTCTGACTGGAAGACAGGAGAGGGTGTGGGAATAAGAGGTTAATAGAGGGACCTACAAGTAGAAGGCAAAACAGAAACTAGTTTCACTCTTCTGTAAAGATGTAAGCAATTAAGAGGACAGAAACACAGAAAGTTGGACAGATTCAGTACCAGCAAAGAAGAAAAATTTTAAAAAATGTAGTTATGTCAGAGTGAAGAAATACAAAGAGTAACAACAGCATCAAAATCAGGAACAACAATATACCAAGCTAAGCACGTTAGAGATATCCCTCAATCTCTATCTTGCCTGGTCTATTTCAGCACAGCTCTGGTGTGGAATGGGGGCCGGCTGAAAGACCCTCACCCTGGGTGCAGGTAATTGATGCTGTAGTTTTCATATTTGTTTCTGTGTAGCCATTTATTACCTGGACTGTGGGGTTTAAATAATATTCTTTACTTCTTTCCACAGTAGTCAATGATGCTTTTCTACTTTCCCCTTTGTCTCTATTTTTATTTTCCATTTTGTATATTTCTCCTATTTTTAAACATGTGTATCCTTATTTCGTCTTGGGCCTCAATTAAAAGAATTAAATTAAGTCATCCGTCCTTTTAAGGTTCTGGTTATTTCTTCCCCCCAAAAAAGGAAGAGTCTCCTCTGGATGTCTGAGCTGGGCACTCTCAGCCTTGTGTGACCTCAGTGCTTGCACATCTGCCACTATTTTACTGAAATCTGGAGAGTTGAGTGAAGCCTGGTGGAAGCTTGCCTAGTTAGTTTAACTGCATAAGTACTTTGTTATTTTTTTTTCTCAAAAGTTGTAATGAATACTTTGACTAGACCACATCTCAGATTTCACCATTGCAGTTCAATTTTGGCAGAAAAATAAGTGCCCCTTTTCACTATATACATTTAAGAGGTTTCTTTCTTCTTATTTTTTTCAAAACATGTACCTAGTTTACTGTTTCAAATGCTATTCTCTGTAACTTCTTCATTGTTTTTGTCTTTTTTCAGTGTTCTTTATGAAGGTTCCATTTTAAATGATTTGCCTTGGAACATCTAATAAATTTATCTTTACTTCTCAGGTTTTATCATTTCCTTATTTTCCTCAACTCCTAGTCAGTCCTATATTTCTTAATGGCGGTCATCTATTCTGAGAAATGCAAATATATGTATCATTATACATACACATTTCGAACATATATAATACATACACATAAATAGTTCATATCTATATTTGTATGCACTATACAATTCCAAAAGCTTTTTGAGCACATTCAATTCTGTTCAGAGTATCCTATTAGTTTTCTTGAGCTTCTTGGTTGTTTTGTGAATGAGCAGTTTTTCATCAGTGGAAATATAACTAGTATTTTCTTTCTTTCTTTTTTATTTCTTGGAAAAGCTTTGAAGTGATTTGGATCTCTTTTCAATTCCTAGGCATTTTGTGGTTAAAATTATTTGTTGGAAACTCTCCCTTCCACCAGTTCAGTGAACTCAGCTTATTCAATGGTGACTGCACGTAACAGTAGAAGAGCAAGGTGCACTTCTGTGAGCTGCCAATTCAAGGTCCAGTCAACCTCCCACTCTCTTTGCACTGACACGTGTCTGAGGGCCACCACTCCCTGTACATCTGATTCCTCCAAGAAGCGGTTTGTTGGAAGTCGCAATGCCCATGGCCGCTCAATCTCGGATCACTGAGCTGTGGCCAGTCTCAGATGATAGCAGGCAGCATGGTCAGTGTACAGTTTTCTCTTTGGGGGAATAATTAGGTCTGCATTTCAATGTAGCTTCCTAGTCCTCTCTATACTTTTTGTTGTTTTGTTTTGTTTTGTTTTGTTTTTTAGTCTCCTCTCCCCTCCCTGCTCTCCTTACCTATGGCTTGTACTGGTGCTGGAGACTCTTCTGGAACTTGGCATTTACCTAGCTAACAGGTAGGTGTTGTCTTCTCTGCTTTGTGGAGCTTGGATGTGGCTTTCTGTGCTCCAGGCAATGACATATCCCATCATATGGTATGTCACTGACCTCTCCCAGAGCCCCACCATGCCTTTGGTCATTCTTGCAAAGAAGCTGTCTTTCTCTTTGATGTCTGATATTATTTTTGATAGTGTGCCTCTGACTACATTTTATTTATTATGATTGAAACATACTACATTTTTTTTAGATAGGCTCTCACACTGTGCTTCAGGCTAGCCCCGAGCTCACTATGTAACCCAGGCAACCCTCAAACTCGCAGCAATCCTCCTGCCTCTGCCTCTGCCAGCTGAGTACTATGATTACGGGTTTGAGCCATCACACCCATCATTGTGGAGTCTGATACTAATTACTGATGGGCATGAGTTACCATGCCCAGCAGTGTTATATGTGGTTACCAGAGATTGAACTTGGGACCTTGCGCTTGCTAGCCAGATGCTAGAACTACTGTGCTAAATCCCCAGCCCAATTGTGCTTTTCATACTGCACATTTAGGTCTTTGTTAATTCAAAAAAAAATTTAATCATTGTCATGTTTTTTTTTTGTTTTTACCAGGGATTGAACTCAGAACCTTGTGCCTGCGAGGCAGGCACAGTACCACTGAGGTGAATACCCAAACTTGGCATGTCTTTTAGTATTATCCTTCTCTTTTACTTTGCCACCTTTGTTTCTGAAATTCACATATGCTATATTTTGGAACTTTAATTTCTATTCCAACTATCCGTTTTTTTCTGGTTAAGAATAACAAAATCTCCATTTCTATCTTTCTACACTGGAGCAATGCCACTTCAATAACATGGCTGAGAACTTGAGATCCTTACATTTCTGTTATCAGTCAAATTTATTTTTTATGAGGCAGTAAGGGTGTCAGCAGATTAAACAGTCACTAATTTCCAAAATAATTACTCTTTACACAAGAGACTTTCAGGCTTCAGTGGCACACATTCCATCCACAGCTATTCAAATTTTGCCACATAATTATCTCCTATAGTTTTCTGTGAAACAACTCACTGGACTAACATCAGTTAATATTGATTATAACTCAGATAACAATGCTATGTCAAAGTCAGATGTGGGGATCAGCTTAGCACCTGAGAACAGCACATTTTACATGCACTATCTCAAACCTAGCCCTTGATTCCTATATGTCCTTAACAAACTAAACCGTTTACCTCAGTTTCCCCCAGTGTTAAATGCAGAGGATTATTTTAATGGCACAAATAATAAAAGTACCTAACATGGCACCTTAAAAAATTCTTTATCCTACAGTGCTTCTCTTGCTTTAGTATATCAAACTTTTTAAATCCCTACTCACTAGTAATAAGACTGGTCTATACAAAGAAAAGATGACTGTAGGAATCTGGGAGCTTTGATATATTTAATGTTGCTTTTACCAGTGAAGAAAATGAACAAAATTAGTGGCATAAAAGACTAAGCCAAGCTCAGGTCATCCTACTTTCTAGTATGCCTTCAACCACTTTGGGTCTGGTGTGTTAACACCCTCATGTGTTAAAGTAGTTCCATGTTCTTTTATATATATTTAAATACCAAGTGGGAACAAGCCTTCAGTCATCCTCATTTTCTTTATAAAACTCATGTAAAAAATGCCTAGAAATGTGCATTGGCTCCAAATGAATAGAGGCAAAATTGAGAACTGTTCCTCCACATTAGCAATCAGTGTGTGTGTGATGAGTTTCAAGGAAGGACGGAAATCTGACTATCATGATTAACATTTAAGATGCGGTATTTTTACTTCTTATTTTTTTATATCAAGCTCAGTTTTGCAGTCAAACTCCTACTTTATTTGAAATAACATCATCATGCTGCAGAAATTACAGATGCTGGTAATCTTCCACCTAGAAGGTGACCTGCAAAGAGAGGAAATGGCCACAAGACAAGAGTAGCATTATTCATTTGCCAGAACATTTTATGTTTTTCTCATTATTCCTCTTCTTATTTTAGAATCTTGAGCATTTCCCCTCTCATTCCAAAGCAGCCGCATTACAAATGGAAATTAGTGGGCAACAGATAAGGACTTGGTAATTATGTGACTGCTAAGTGGTGAGATTAGGAGCCTATAATTTAAAGCAATCACTGACTAAGCTTTCTAATTCATAAAGGGTAGAAAAAGTACATTTGTGCTGACAAAATCTTTTCCAGTCTCCACTGGTTGTTATTCACAGGGAACAGCTTTTTCTGATGTAAATATGTCTTGAATATTGGAATATATAAGTATATTCAGCTAAGGACTCATCATTATTATAAAATTATAACTCAGAAAAACAGTATCATATCTGATATTAATTTGATTATAATGTTGTGAACAAAGTTACGTGGAATCACAGATTGTTCTGACCAAATGTCCCCACACGCTGTTTCATTCAACCTTCATATGCACCAGAACTAATTCATTTTGTAGTGTGATCTTGTTTCTAACCTCTGCTATGAAATATTCTTTTTATTTTCAATTCTGGAAGGTGAAAAACATTTAATAAAACCTCCAAGGAACTGATTTAAACTAACCTGTCCTTCTGGAGGCCGAGTCAGCAGACTGTGACACAGAATGCCAATATTGGTCTACAATGATGACAGAATAGACAATTCTCCCATGAGCAGCACACCTGTGCTCAGACTCCAAAGGGCCTCCCAAGAGCAAACGGGAGACACAGTGAGTCCATTCTTCATAAATACAAATGATATTTAATAAATGCCATATTTATGAAGGTGATAAATTTAACTTTGTATGTTAAAGTGAATTTTTAAGCATGCCCAAGAAAGCATGGCCATATAAAAAAAGAGACTGTGAGAAATAATGGTGTGGTAAGGATTGGACAAAGACCTAGATGTATGCCACAGATTGCTTTTTTTAAAAGTTCACATTAAAAACAAAATAGCTGAAAATCAAGAAAAGGAGATCATTTCATAGAAATTTAAACTAAAACATTAAGTAAAATGCAGTCCTTTTTTTTTTAACTGTTTTTCCTATTTACCCACCAGCTATGACCTCAGAGTTGTAGAATATTATATTTTGACAGAGCATTGCAGTTATGTTTTTCTTACTTGAGTACAGTTGTATCTCTCTGAAACACTACCATCAGAAGAGGCTTAGACCCAAAAATGAAAATAAAAATTGTCTATATAACATGGAAATTAATACTCAGGAAAGACACCAAAGTTTTACAATATATGGGTTATAATTTACTGAATAATCTAACCTTTTCTTACTATTGGAAGTGCTACTTTTAATATAAATTTCATTTTCATACCTGTCTAGATCCTCACCGCAGAACCATGGAGGAACGGGGATATGTTATAACTGGCCCAAGGCATCTCTCTGTCCACCTCTGGGGATGTGCAAGTTGGGTGCTAACCCTTGGCCAAAGGAAGTCTGAGGTGGGATGACCGATTCCTCACAATGTGTTCTTGTTTGAAGTTTAACATTTCCTTGAAGACACGATTTTAACCCATCTGCCTTATGGAAGGGTACAGGGGTAAGTAATCAGCACCTACTTTAACTGGTTGCACATACTACCTCTAGTTTCAGGCCTACCAGGATATAAAGATGGTGCAGAGTGCTTCTGCCAGCCTCGCTGCCATTGAGTTGCGATGTATGACACAGTTCTGAGCATGAGGGAGCAGAGCTGGGATTGGCGAGTCACCACTCCTGGAATTTTTGAACCCCTTCAGTTATGATTACGAGCACATTCTTCTATTGGGTGTGCTCTTTATCTTTGCATATATGAACACATTCTCCGGATTCTGTGTATCCTGGAAATCAACTACCCTGAGTGTTCAATACAAAATGTATATGGTCAGGACCCATTATTAATGTATAAAAACAACTTTATTCTTACACACTTCTACATTGTGAACTTCAGGGACAAAAAGATCTGCCCAGTTCTAAAAAGACAGAAGCATAAGATTTTAGCTGGATTTTCTAAGCATGCACACATATTCATTGTAAGAATTGACAATGTGTAATCATCTCCACCTTTCTTCTGCGCCCTTTAGTACAAACAAGGTTGAACACACAAACAGGAAAAGTAGATGGAAACAATTGAACACAGCATCTATGCAAGTAAGAAAATAGACAGGAGAAAAATTGGCAGGCATAAAGGATGGTTTTCAAGTTAGCCCTAGACTATTTTAAGAACTAACATTTATTTGATGCTTATTACATGCCAGGAATATCTGTGTACATTATTCATTTTCCCTGTCTGTGATACACAGATATAAGATGACTGGCAGATAAACACCTGTTCTGCAGACAGAGAAACTGACGTGCAGAGGAGAAACTCTCTCAAGGACACGCAGTGAGGAAGTATGAGACTCACTCTTGGGGAGTGTGTCCCCAGAGCTGGAGTCTTTCTCTGCTTCTCCAAGGTATGTGCTGTACGGTGTGATGTAGTGTGGTTGTGTCCCTGGCATGTGCCCCTCTGCTTCCATTATGGGAGCTGTGGCAGGAGCAACACTTCTGGAGAAAAGTATTTAGTTATATTGTTGGCACCACTGCACTTCACAGCAAAGGCCAAATTTTCAGTCAGTAATCTCAGTCAGTTGCTGAGTCTTCTACACACCTCTTCATGAAACCCAGCAGGCAGAGAATTCAAAGAGGAAGCCAGGAATTTGTAAGGCCTTCAGCAGAGAGAGAACACTGTAACCCTCACATGCTCAGGAGCTGCTCCACAGTGAAGCTCAGGCAGCCTTGCCAGTACAGTCGAGCACACAGACCTCAGTCACCACCGTTGCATGTCAAGGGAATTTTGCATACGGACCTACACAAAGCAGGGTGGGGGCTTCTGCAAGTCTGCAGGGTCCATAAAACGTAATATTTTGGCAGGAGCAGTAGGGCAATTGAGGACAGTGGTTGAAGAGGCAGGATCGCTTGGGCTGCCAGGGGCCCCCTCCAGGATGATGCCATGAGTCCCTCTCCTCCCCCGGGACACAGAGATATATGATATATAAAGTCTTGAAATCACTATTTCCTGCCTCTGGGGTCCATTTTTATTTTCTACAAATCACTGTTTTGACTGTTGTCCTTAAAAAAGAAATGAACTGTTTATCAAGGTTAAGTATCAATTCAACAAGAATATGTAAAAATCACAAGAGAATGTGAACATAATGACAGAGTACCCAATTTTATGAAATAAGCACTACTAGACTTAAAAGGAGAGAGTCTCCAGGAAATAATAGTGGGAGACTTCAACAAAATCATTTTCAATAGCTGTGTCATTCATACAAAAAACTCAACAGAGAATAATAGTTAAACTATATTGTAAACTGAGTGGACCAAACAAATATTTAGAGAATATTTCTTCCAAGTTGCAGAATATGTATTATTTTCATTAGCACATGTAACACTTTTCAACACAACAAATTTTAATTAATCAAAATAAATTCAAGTGTTATCTTGTATATTTCAATACCACAATGGGATATAACTAGAAATGAACAACAGAAGAAATTTTTAGACATATACATACACAGGGACCAAAAACATACTTTTGATTGAGAAACAAATTCTTGAAAAGTAAATAGGAAAATTCATAAATTTCTTAAATGAAAATGGAAATATTACATATCAAAACGTGTGATATATAGCTAAAGTAACCCTTAGAAGAACTTTTTTTAATTGCATTCTTTATTGGTACACTTCGCATACATCTCACACTCACAGATAACATTGGGGAATTTGTACCAATATATGACACAGTTAATTCTCATTTTTACCCTATCCCCACCCACACCTCCCCAACCACTATATACATGCTCTTTTATTTTCTTTCAGAATCATATTTATTCCTTCCCCTCATTACATCCCCACACCAAATTTCCTTTGGAAATTTCCCATTCTGAAAAGATTGTCATACTACTAGAGCTCATTTGCATCTACCGGTGCTCATATCAATGGAAGATCCGGTATTTACCTATCTGTGCTCTATTGATTTCACTCCTTAGCGTGTCCTCCAGGTGCATCCATTTGCACCTAAATGAATCAATCTTGTCATTCTTTATGGCAGAATAGTACTCCATTTTATAAAAAAAAAAACCCACACCTTCTTTATCCAGTCTCCAGTTGATGGGCATTTGGGTTGTTTCCAAGATTGAGCTATCACGAATTGAGCTCCTATGAACAAGGGTGTACATCTATCTTTCCACTTTGATTTTCTAAATTTTTTGGGGTATATTCCTAGCAGGGGGATGGCAGGGTCAAATGGGACCCGTAGTCCTAGTTTTCTGAGAAATCTCCACACATATCTCCACAAAGGTTGCACAAGTCTGCAATCCCACCAACAGTGCAGAAGGGTTCCTTTCTCCCCACAGCCTCGCCAACATTTATTGTTGGTTGATTTTGTAATAGCGGCCATTCTTTGTGAAGTGAGATGAAACCTCAGTGTTGTTTTCATTTGCATCTCTCGAATGACCAGTGATGTTGAACATTTCTTCATATGTTTCTTAGCTGCTTTAACTTCTGCCTCTGACAAGTATCTGTTCATTTCAGATGCCCATTTTTGAACTGGGTCTTTAAACTTGGGGAGGCTGGTCTGTTTAAGTTCTTTATATATTGTAGATAATAGCCCTTTGTCTGATAAACAACTAGTAAAGATTTTTTCCCATGTTGTTGGTGGTCTTTTGTCAGTATCAGTGACTTCTTTTGTTGTGCAAAAACTTTTCAGTAAAATGAGATCCCATTTGTTGATTCTTTCTGCTAGTTCTTGTGCTATAGAGGTTTTATTCATAAAGTCTCTGCCTAAGCCAATGTCTCCAAGAGTTTTACCTAATCTATTTTCCAGCAGGCTTATTGTTTCTGTTTTAACCCTTAGAAGGACTTTTATGGCATTAAGTGCATACATCAGAAAAAAAGAAAAATTTCCAATAAACAACATAACAATACCTCTGCAGAACCTAGAAAAGCAAGAAAAATGAAACCAAAAATCAGTAGAAGGAAATAAATAGCAAAGACCACGGAGAAATAAATGAAATTAAGAATTTTTAAAAATGGAAAGCAATTCAAAATAGTAATGAAACAAAGAGATGTTGAAAAGAGACAAAAAATTCTTAGAACAATCAGAAAAAACAAAAAACATCCCAATAAAAGAAGAGATGAAGGAGATATTATGACCAATGCCAAACAAACATAAAGATCATAAGAAATTCTTATGAACGTTCTATGCTAATAAATCTTAAATGAAATGGAAAATTTTCTAAACACATATAAACCACCACAACTGAACTATGAGTATTCAGAAACATCTGAGAGATAAGTAACTCAAATGAGACTGAATTATGGATAATAAATACCACTAATTAATAAATAAATGTACAATATACAGAATATATAAAATAAAAAGTGTTTTTATGTAACAATAATGAACTTGCTGGAGAGAAAACATAAAAAGCAATTCCATTCACATAAACCATGAAAAAATACAATAGCTAGGAATAATTTTAATCAAGCAAGAAAAAAATCTCTGCAATAGTTGCAAAAGACTGAGAGAAATTGAGGAAAGTAGAAACAAACAGGAATACCTGCCATGTTCATAAATTGGAAGAATGAGTATTGTTCTAATGTCCATATTACCCAAAGCTATTTAGAGATTCTATGGAGTTCCTGTGAAATACCACATTTTTCACAGAACTAGTCAAAAAAACTTAAAATTCATATGGAAGCATAAAGGATCCCCCATAGGCAAAGCAATCTTGAAAAAGTGAATCCAGCAGACAGCATCACAATACCTGGCACTAGCACACATACAGATACACAGACTGCAAAACAAAACAGAAAGCATAAAAATAAAACTAAGGATCTACAGCCAACTGATTCCAACAAAGTTCCAAAAATATACATTGAGAAATAACAGCCTCTCCAGTATATCTTGCCAGGAAATTGAACATATTTGGGTAGAAAACTGACTACCTTGTGCCCTGTATAAAAGACAGTTAAAAATGGGTGAAAGACCTAGATGTAAGTCCTGAACCTATGAAGCTACTAAAAACAAATATAGGAGAAATACTTTAAGAGAATATAGGCAACTACTTTTGGAAGTCACCCCAGAAGTACAGGAGGCAAAACCCAAACTAGACAAATAGGACCACAACCAACTAATAAGCTTCTATGTAATTAAAGAAATGGACAAAAATAGACAACCTACAGAATGGGAGAAAATATTTTTCAACAGTTGTTTGACATCAAGAATATATATGAAATTCAAAAGCGTAATAAAAAGTGACTAATAGCTAGCAGAGGAATAGCAGGGTCAAATGAGGTCTCTAATCCTAGTTTCTTGAGGAATCTCCACACTGATCTCCATAGTAGTTGTACCAGTCTACAATCCCATCAGTAGTGGAGAAGGGTTCTTTTCTCCCCATAGTCTCACCAGCATTTGTTGCTGGCTTATTTCGAGATAGCAGCTATTCTTTGTGGAGTCAGATGGAATTTCAGTGTTGTTTTCATCTGCATCTCTCAAATGACTAGTGATGTTGAACATTTTTTTCATATGCTTCTTAGCTACTTTTACTTTGTACTCTGAAAAGTTTCTGTTCATGTGCCCATTTTTCAACTGGGTCTTTCAATTTGGGGGTCTACAAAAGAAATAAATAATTCATATCACAACAACATTTGTGTACCCATATTCATAGTAGCTCAGTTTGTGATAGTAAATCTTGGAAACAACCCAAATGCCCATCAACTGGAGACTGGATAAAAAATATTTTTTAATAAAATTACTCTGTCATAAAGAATGATGTTTGAGTGAAATAAATAAATAACAGATATGTAAATATGTAAATCTTTTCTCTGGGATGAGAACCTGTAGATGTAAATGAGTTCTAGAATGTATGATAGATTTTGTAAAATAGGAAATATTCAAAGGGAATGTGGTGGGGGAACATAATGAGGAGAAAGAATAAATATGATTTGGAAAGAAAAAGAAATAGCATCTATATAAGGGGTGGGGGTTGTAAAGTGGGTAGGCATATGGGTAAAATTGAGAATTAATTTCTTTCATATACTGGTACAAATTCCCCAATGTTGAGTGTGATTGTGAGCTCTACATAAAATGTACCAATAAAGAATTCTATTTAAAAAAGAATGATGTTTGAATCATTTATACTCAAATCGACATACCTTGAGGACTTACTCATTAGTGAAATAAATAGGTCACAGATGTGTAAATACCATATCTTTGAGAAAATTAAGATAAAAATAAGTTCTAGAGTGTATGATAGATGCTGTGTAATAGAAAATATTCAAATGGTAAAGGGGAGTAGGAGTATATAACATGGTGAAAAAAAATCTGATGGTTAAAAAAGGAAACAAAGCTTAGGTATATATGGGGAGCTTTTAAAGGAGGCAAGGGGATGGAAAAAATGAGAATTAACTGATGTCATATACTGGCACAAATTTTCAATATCAATTGTGATCATTGTGTGTAGATAAAATGAACCAGTAAAATCAATTATTTTTAAAAAGCAAGTAATACAAGATTTTAAATGGGCAGTGATCTAAGTAGACACCTCTCAAAGCACAAATACAAATGACCAACAAATATATGAAAAACATGCTCAAAATCACTAGCAATTTCAGATGTGCCACTCAAAACTAAAATAAATAGATCTCACCTCATGCAGAATAACTACTATCCAAAAATATAATAAAATCATGAATGCTGGTGAATATGTAGAGGACATGGAACACATGTATGCTGTTGGCCTGTGTAAATTAGTATAGCCACTATGGTGAATGGGACAGCACTTCCTTAGAACTCTAAAAACAAACCTGCTATACGATCCAGCTAACCCCCTTCTGCATATATATCCAGAGGAAATGAAGCCAGCGTACTGAAGAGATGCCTGCATTTCCCTATTAACCGCAGCCCTATTCACTAGAGCTCAAATACAGAATCAACTCAGGTGCCTATCAACAAACAAAAAAGTGAAAAAAATATGGTGAGTATATGCCAGAGATGATCAAAATATAGGGTGAATATTTAATTTATTTTAAAAGTTATCCAGCCACACCAGTCATGGTGTCCCACAATATGTCTTTTATTATAATAATTTTTTAAAACTTTAATCACTCATTGTAGTTGATAATACCTCATATCCAGTGAAGTATTATTTAGCTATATAGAAGGAAAACCTGTCATTTGCCACTGAATGGATGGAGCGGAAAGACATTGCATGAAGTGAAATAAGCTGTACAGAGCAAGAAAGTGCATGCTTCTTCTGATCATGGAAGCTAAAAATACTGATCTCGAAGTGTAAGAAAGTAAAGCATTAATCAGTAGAGAGTCGGAGTAGAGTCAGAAAGCTACGGGACCGGATAACAAGTTCCAAGACAGAGTCTAACAGAAGGGAAACGTGCTGGTGTTCTGTAGCACACATGGCTACTGTTCTCCATGGCCAATTACATATTTTGGGAAAGTCTAGAATAGAGGAGTCTGAAGTTTCTGAGCATAAAGCATGATGAGGAGAGGGAAATGCTAATTATCCCGATTTTATTAGTACCTGCTAAAATATCACACCGAACCTCATTAATTTATCCAATTAATACATGAAACAATAAAATAGAATATAATATGAAATAACATATCTGATTGGGCAAGATGGATTTCTCTCACATCAGTTAAACATCACCCTAAGTCAGGAACATTGGTACTCAAGTAATGAGCTGCCTGACACCTGTAAAAAGATATCCCTCTCATTGTTAAACCAGAAAATAAAATGTATCATGGTCAGTAAATGTGTTCTTTGTTATAAGGAAAAGCACCTCCTACATCTTTGAAATGGGCTTGGTGTGTCTCTTCTGCACCATTACAATCAAATAGCTATGATTCTAACAGTGAGTGAACCCCAATTTTGTTTTTGGTATCTTTATTGGTACATTGTATATACACATCATGATCACACTCAATATTGAGAATTTGTACCAGTATATGACACAATTTAATTCTCAGTTTTTCCCATTCCCCTACCCACTTTTTTTTTTTTACATAGTTGATCTACTGAGGCTGGATCAAATATCCTCAGCTCAAATCTCTACTAGTTAAGGGTTTACACAAGCACCAGCCACAGCAAATGTAAGCTGCTTTGTAATTCAGTAAACTGGTCCAAGTGTTCTCATTTCTGCTTCTGGAATCCAGATTTCTCAGGTTTAGAAGGGTCTAATTAGCCGAAGTTAATAACATTTACACAGATCTCCACCACTGTGTAAGCCTCTTACAGCCTGAGGATGGAACATAATCTTACATAATCACTAATCTTATCCTACAATGGGCCTCTATCTCATTAGATTCAGTTGCCCTGGATTGGCACAGCAGAAGGTTAGAAGGCTGCTCTATGCGAGGATCCAGCCAGAGCTTGAATTGTTGGAACTGGTGAAAAGGTGCTGTGGGAAAGCATTAGGAAGAACAAGCTGCACATATCAAGGTTTAATTGCTGAGAAGCAAGATTAGGACCCACTTTTCCCTGGCTTACCTGCAAATATTCTCAACTCTGCTATCTGATGTTATTTCTGACCACAGCTGCATAGGGTCTTCCACATACTTGGCTCCACTCCATTCCTTCCAGTGATATGAGCACCACACAGAGAGAGCCACTTGTCTGTGCAGGTATTCTGAGACCCACACTTTCTACTGTACAAACTCAGGAGGCCTGGACAAAGGGACCCAGGCTTACTGACACTCCTTCCAACACCTCAGGTATGATAAGGCATTATTGGTATTGACTACTCCAGAAGGAAGCTTTGTTCAAATTCTGTTGTAAACCCAGCACCATATTTTTTCTTCCACAAGTGAAAAACACATGAAAAGTGATCTGGAAGATAGTAACATGACTGCTCATTCTAGTCTGTTTCAGCGGAGTTAAACACTTCAAAAGAAAATAAGGAGTGCATCTTCAGGGATCTATGTTTTCTATACTTACTATTACTTTGGTCTCCAGATATCTACTTTTTTTTTTTGAGACAGGGTCCTGCTTTGTAGTTCAGGCTGACCCTGAGATCACTAGGTAGCCCAGGCAAGCCTCAAACTCAGCAATCCTCCTGCCTCTGCCTCCTGAGTGCTTGGATGACAGGCATGAGCCACCACGCCCTGCACTGTAGTATGTGGTACTGATTGCTGGTAGGTGTGAGTCACCACACCAAGTATTGTTGTATGTGGTTACAGGGGGATTGAACCAGGTACCTTGCATTTCCTAAGCAGGCATCAGAACCACTGAGCTAAATCTCCAGCCCCCAGATATCTACTTTTAATTAGTGGTATCTAAAACATGTCAGGCCCTTAGCACATGTAAACTTTTTAGAGCAAATAAATGTATCATATGCTGATGCTGTGACGACTGTGGTATTTGCTGTACATACAAAGTGTCCAAGTTTAGTCCCATCCTCTATTTCAGTTTTTTATACTGATGCTCTTTAAAATGAGATAATCCTAGGGTTCTTCCAGACATGCATTTTGAATAAAGCAAGGATGCTCTATTGTATTTTAGAAATTGCCTCACTGTCAAGTTCCTTGTGGTCCCATGTCAACCACGTTTTCTGAAACCCATATCTCTGATCTTTGTTCCACTTCAGATTTCCACTGAGTCACCGGCATGGGTGTCACTTTTGATAAGCTGATGGGGAAGTAATGTTAGATTTGAGAGTTGACAGGAAAATAAATCTAGTTACTATTTTCCATGATGTAAATGATCCTGTATTTTTATATCTATTATCTACTAGCTCTACTCTACTAGAAAATTGGCTTCACATATCTGAATATTGCCCTTTTCACTATTGCTAGGCAATCCACTACATAAATGATCCAGTTCATCTTCAATTTAAAGAATGATTGGTTCTAACAGTGCTTCATGGTCAGGTCGGACATCAAATAAAATAGATTGATAACTTTTGTACTTTTGTGGAAAGGAAAAGATCAGTGAATTCTCTTTCTTTTTTTAATTTTTACTGTTCTCTTCCTTTTCTTGGCATTTCTACAAAATCTACCTCACTGGCCCCAAAACAAGCTTAAGACACCATGGCATTATTAATATCATTTCAGGCCCTTCTCAGATCAGCACAGCACATTGACAAAGCATTTGTGAGGTTTCTC
Organism: Thryonomys swinderianus; assembly: GCA_004025085.1. Classification (NCBI taxonomy): domain Eukaryota; kingdom Metazoa; phylum Chordata; class Mammalia; order Rodentia; family Thryonomyidae; genus Thryonomys; species Thryonomys swinderianus. The sequence continues at coordinate 4,665 of PVIC010019743.1, read as the reverse complement.
CAAGGCGTCACATCAAAAATCCCATGTATGCAAATTTGCAAACTGCGGAATGAGAAGAGACTTTGTCTAAAAGATTCCTTATTCGTGTCTAGGAGCACCCCCTTGACAGGATATATTGTCAGAGCTCCATTGTGAGGCCTCAGGCTCCTTGATATGGGCAGCTTTTGTTTCTTTCAGAAGCACTACATACAGTAGAGTAATGAACAATCTGAAGTGAGCCAACAGGGGCCACATTCACAGCCACCTGGATATGTCAATCTGCTAAAACCATGGACTTCATGTCACTCCAGCACCAAGCCAACAGGTCTCTTGGTTGTTCCATTTCTGGAGTGTTTAAATTAATAGTGTTATTAAGAATGTGATGCTACAAGTCTGCAATCCCACCAACAGTGGAGATCACAGATAGGCAAATACCAGATCTTCTCTTTGATATGAACACCTGTAGATGCACATGAGCTCTAGAAAGTATGACAGTTTTTATAAAATGGGAAATTTCCATAGGAAATTTGGTGTGGGAATATAAATAGGGGAAGGAATAAATATGATTCAGAAAGAAAATAAAAGAGTATCTATAAAGGGGGTGGGGAGGTGTGGGTGGGTAGAGATATGGGTAAAACTGAGAATTAACTTGTGTCATGTACTGGTACAAATTCCCCAATGTTATATGTGATTGTGAGATGTATATAAATTGTACCAATAAAGAATTCAATTTAAGAAAAAAAGAACCTGATGCTATTCTCTGCTGTACTGCAATTCCTCTAGATGCAGGATTGCCACACAATTAAGAAAACCTTTAAAGAAATAGGTTTTCAGATGATGTTTGCAATGTCATAGATGGTTATACACAAAGGAAGATGAAAAAGGTATCACCCATCAGCTGAGAAGTTAAGAGAATCATGATTTTAAGTGGGAAAGACTCATTTTATGAGTCTGAATCAGGTTCAAATCAACAATGGTAACCAGAATTCCTTGCTTAGAATGTTTAGAGCAAAGCACAGAACAAACTCCTGATTAAGGATGATGATATAGGTTTGGGAAGCAAAGCCTTGGAAAAGAAGAGGAGTGAGCTCTCAAGATGTAATTAGATTTGCCAAAATCACTAATCAAGTCAGTGGTAAAGCTGAAATCATATTCTCCTGATTTCAGACAAAGGGGTCTTTCTTAGAATTTTCTAGCAGACAGGATGACTTCAAGGCTATGAGTACTAACCATTCATTCATAGCTATGATAAAATATATTCCTAGACTTAGAAAATACATAAAAATACCACTGAGTATGAATGTCAGAATTCTTCACAATGAAATTACTTATACTGACTTCCATCTTCTTTGTATGACATCAGCTTATATTGCCAATTTTAAAAATAAACACATACTAAAAAAGTATTATGCTTTGCAAATAGACTCTTTGCCTAGTGCAAAATCTGAGGCAATTGAGATGTAAGCAAATAAGCAAGTGGGTCAGTATCCACGACCTTCTGTTTTAATTGATAAACAAATATAATAATGTATTCAGGCAACTGAATTGGAGGTTGAGTATTCTTTGTCTGAAATGGACCAGAAGTGTTTCATATTGAAGATCTTTGTGGGTTTGAATATGTACAGTGAAATACAAGGCTAGAATGAAGTCTAAACACGAATTTATTTATATTTCATATACAGTTTACAGGATCTGAAGGTAATTTTATATGTTAGTTTTAGTGTACCTGCTATTTCTTTCCTCACTGAGTATTAAACACAGGGCCTTCCACATGCTAGGCAAACTCTACCCCTGCAATATCACCCCAATCCCTCAAGTGGATTCTAACTATAATGCATCACACAAGGTCTGGGGTGGAATTTTCCACTTCATTTTAATGTTCACAGTCACAAAATTTCAAGTTTTATAGCATTTCAAATTATGGACTTGTGTGTGTGTGTGTGTGTGTGTGTGTGTGTGTGTGTGTGTGTGTGTGTGTGTTGGAAATGGAATTCAGGGGCACTCCACCTTTAAACTACCTCTTCAGCCATTTTTATTTTAAGACAGGGTCTCACTAAGTTGCCCAGGTGGGACTCAAACTTGCAATTCTCCTGCCTCAACCTCCCTCAATACTGATGGATCACAGATCAGAAGATAAGGCCAGTCATTCACAGAAAATATGCAACATCAACATTTCTTACTATTTTTTGCAGGCACAAAAGCTTCATGTAAAAGAGCTAATGTACTAGAGGGTTGAAGGAAAGCCTGTATTCTACTAAACAGCTCCCCAAAGAAAGAAAGGGAGAGACATCCACTGCCCCATCTTGCCATTGCTACACCATTCACAAGGGAAATGAGGGGAAGGAAGAGACCAGGAATGTCTTAGTAATAAAGTACCCTCCATGTGGAGAGAAACTTCTATAGCCAGGAAGGAATGCTCCCTCATAGTAAAACTCAGTTATTATAAAGATATTGTTTAAGATTTTGTTCATTGTATTACATAGAATACAAGTATGTATGAAAATTTATAGGGTGTTTTGCTTCACACTAACGCTAGATCACTTTCATTTCTAAATAATCAATTATATTTTGCCATTTATTGAATTTCATCAAATTTAATAAGTATATATATGAACATGTGTCTTGTAATATATTGCAATTATTAGATTATATATTTATATATTTATGTTCATCCTTATGTATCCATGAAAGGTAGTTTACAGGACTCTGTAGATGCCTAAATCAAAAATGTTATTTGTATCTTTATATAAAATAATATAGTGTGCCAGTCGTGGTGGCTCACACCTGTAATCCCAGCACTCAGGAGGCAGAGACAGGAGGATTGCTGAGTTCAAAGCTTGCCTGGGCTACATAGTGAGCTCAGAGCCAGCCCGAACTACAAAGCGAGACCCTGTCTCAAAAAAAAAAAAAATAATATAGTGTAGAAGCTACAAATTTCTATCTCTATTGTTTGAGTCATTTCTTGATTACATACAGTACTTAATAGAAAATAAATATAATGTAAGGCTGTTATAATTGTTAGCCTACACTGTGGTTTAATGACAGAATGTAAACATCATGAGCCTTAATGGGGCAGCAAGGTGAATTCTTTGTATCTCTTTCCGATCCTTGACTGGCTGGATTCATTAACATAGCACTGTGAATACAGAACACTCACTGTAAGCACCTATATTCAGAGAAAGAGAGAAAAAAAAAGAGAGATCTTTGTTATATAAGCTGGCAGGATATCTCAAGACTCACTCATGAAATACATCTTGGCTTGAGCAAACACATTTTTAGTTTTATCTTTATCTGCAATTTGCTCCCATCTCCCACCTTTTCCATTTTTTTCTCCTCCATTTCCACTTCCTCTCTGTCCTTCCTTTCTGTTTTGTCATCAGTCTACCATTTAATATTTTCACTTAATTATCTTCCCTTGAAAGGCTCCTCAAATGCTTTTAGTCACAAAATGAGGTACAAAATAAGCAAACACTGGATTTACTTCTGAAGGCAGCTCTTCCTGGACAGATGATACATCAAAGAGCCATTTTCTCAGGGCTCTGTCACACAACAGATGCATTTCATGTAAAGACTTCTGATTTTCTTTCAAAATCAAAGCAAAGCACTGAACTTTCCTCTCCATACTGAGACAATCACTGCACCAAAATAATCACAGTTCTCCTTCCATTTCCAAAATACATGAGAGCCAGATATATTCCTCCAGCCCAGAGAGCTTAAGGGATATCAGATACTTACAAGAGACTTACACTTGAGTGTTAACAGGCACCTCAAAGATAACATGACCTGAATTGATACTTCTCTTCCAAAAGTCTTCTCACAAAATCTCATTTTACTGGTTATGGCCCTACTCCTGCCATGCACACTAAGTAAATAAATACCCTTAATTAATGCCCCAGAATCTTCATAATCCCCCCTCCTTAATCAATATAAATAATTATAAGTAAATGTGGTTATTTAACAACACAATTTCAGACTTTCCAAAAATGACATGTCCTTCCCCCCACCTTTTTCAGTAAGATGCTCCTAAGATAGAATACATGAGATGATATTTCCTCAAAAGTTTTCCTGACACTCCTGATGCAGCTGACCTCTGTTTGTGACCCACTGCTAGCAGCATCTTGAGTTGCAAGTTTTGATTTCAAAATTAATGTGGATTCTGTAGAATTTTCCACTTACAGAATCATACTAATGAGTCTGCTAATACAGAGGTTTTTGGGTTTTCTTTACAATTTGTATATGTTATTTTTTAGCCTTATCAAGTTGAGCAAGACTCAAGATAGAAAGTCAATACATAAAAATGTGTTGTATTTCTGTATAAGAGCAATGAACAGAAAATCAAAGTTTAACAAAATCACATTTACAATGTCATAAAAGTACTTAGAAATTATAAAATATATTTAATTTTCATGCCCTAAAACAGCATAACATAGCTGAGAGTGAAGAAGAAATAAATAGCTGAAAGATCCCCATTATTAATCTATTAGAAACCTCAACATTGTTAAAAAAAGGATGATTTTCCCTCAATTGGTGTATACGTTTGATAAAGCCACAGCCAAATTTCAACAAAGATATTTAATTGTTTCCTTTCCTGTGCATCAGATTTTTAGTTTGGTACAATCTCATTTATTTATTGTTTTCCTTCACTGCTAGAGCTTTTGGGAGCACATTCAAAATGTCTTTTCCCAG
>PVIC010019742.1:0-30245 GCA_004025085.1 Thryonomys swinderianus | reverse complement strand
GGTGGGAGCACAATTTGTATGAGATGGTTTTACTTCAAAAAGAGGCAAATAACTTGCTTTTTCAAATGAGAACCTGATTTTTGAAAAAGGACGGGACTTACAGAATACTGTGTACACAGTATCCTGCAAGGTCCACGTGACTTCTAACTTGTACGGAGATTTGGAGGGCAACAACGGAAATGACGTCACTGGGGCTGGGCGTGCGGAACACGTGCGCAGCAGGAGCAGGGCCCCAGCTCGGTCTCTAGCACCTTCGACGCCGCTGCCCTGTCACTGCTAGTGAGGCAGCGCGGAAGAGTGCTGAGGTGCAGGGACCACGGCCAGGTGGCCGATGTTTGAATCCCGCTCTATCATTTACTCACTGTGTGACCTTGTGTATAGTACCTCTCAGTGTTTCAATCTCCTCAGCTGTAATAATAATAATAATAATCTCCTCAGCTGTAATAATAAGAAGAAGAATAAGAATATCTGCCTCAGAGGACTTTACAGTATCGAAACTACTTATTATTTGTAAAGCAGTTGAAATAGTGCCTGGTATACAATTCCCGGATCTTCTCGTTGGCATGAACACCTATAGATGCAAATGAGTTCTAGAAAGTAGGACAGCTTTGATAGAGTGGAATATTTCTATAGAAATAGTGCCTGGTATATAGTGAACATCACTCTCCAGTCCAAGACACATGGCATTGTATTTTTGAGTGTGTCTAACTTCAGCATGGGTTGGTTTTCCCTCAGACACACCAGTCAGGGTGATAGAGGATATCCAAGATGTATACTAAAGAAAGGCAAATTTGGGTCGGAGAGTTAGCTCAGTGGTTCAGGCACCTGCCGAGCAAGAGCAAGGTCCCTGGTTCAATCCCAGGGAACCACATGCAACAATCCTGGGCATGGTGACTCACGCCCACCAGCAGTTAGTAACACATACCACAGTGCCAGGCGTGGTGGCTCACGCCTGTCATCCCAGCACTCAGGAGGCAGAGGCAGGAGGATTGCTGAGTTCCAGGCTTGCCTGGGCTATATAGTGAGTTTAGGGCCAACCTGAACTACAAAGTGCTACCTTGTCTAAAAAAAAAGAGGCAAATTTAACAAATAATAGTCATTTCACATGACTATTAATAGTCGAATAGTTCATTTATTCACTTTCAACAGAGGCAGTTCCTCTCCAGACACACCAAGAAGCACACAGCGAGGAAGAACTGTGACACAAAACCTAAATCAGCTATATGAAGTGTCTTACGGAGTCACTGTTTCTAGAAATACTAATGTTACAAGTTCTAGGAACAGTCAGTAGAAACCAGTGAATATTTTCTGAGCATTTTCTGTCTGGGATCCAGGTGAGCTATGTGCCTTTTATGACGAAGGAAGACCAGCATGCTGACGTGAGGTGGAGGTAAGAGGACGAAGGCTGGGTGGGGGATGGGCCTGGGGAGGACTCCAATGGGCAGAAGAGGAGAAAAAAAGTCAGGAAAAGCAGATGGAACCAGCTGCAAAATTCCCTTAGAAAGTGAAACTCTAAGAAACTCAGGGCTCTAGTTCAACGCTGTGGTTTTTCTCAGTAAATATGATTCTCCCTGTGCTGGAACAAAGAAAATTAGAGGACCCTGGAAAGAAAGGGGTTTCTAGTGAGAAATGACGTGCCAATGAAAGTTGTTCTAAGGCATCCATTGCCTGGGGAGGGAGGTACTTAAGTGAGGGTAAGAGGAACTGAGCCTCTAGCTTCCTTTCAGTTCCTTTGTTCCCACATAGACTTCAGCCCTTGGACCGAGGACCAAGGACGGTTCCGTAAGTGGCCAGAGGCTGCAGAGTATCCCTGGGCTGCTGAGGGCAGGGTCACACGAAGGAAAGTCTTCCAGCTCTTTTTTCACATTAAGGGGTCAGGAGTGGACTATCAGGGTTGTTTCGTGCAGGTACACCGCCAGAGACTACAGAGGGAGGCGGGAAGGGAGAGGGGAGGGAGAGAGGAGAGAGAATGGAAGCGGGAGGAAAGCATTCTGGGTATTTTTCTTTTCCCTACCATGAATTTTAAAAAAAGAGAAAAGAAAAGCACAACAGTAAAAATAGCAATATAGCCATTCATGTAGCCCATTTTCAAACCTGGGTTCTCTTTTCCTGTCATTCCTTGATATTCCATATCTCCAACTGTGATCTGAATCTTTTAAAAAGACTCTTGAGAATCTCCTTTCAGCCACTGGCTGTGCAAGAGATAGCAGCGCCGTAGCAGCAGACATGTTGTTTATAGTTATCCAAACCAACACCTTCCTTAATGAGAAAGGAAGCAATAAAACAGGAATAATGGACTGAACAGCTGGGCTAATCAGTCCTGGCAGGAGGCCCACCTTCCAAAAGGAGCTGGAGCCCATCCATTCCTGCACTGCATCTCTTTGGAGATCAGCCTTCTCCAGGACTTCAGACAGTAGCTTTTAAGGTAGTCCGAGCGGGCCCTCTACACAGATCCACGGGGCTGGATGCCTTCGGGAAGCTTCCTAAGCCCTATCTACACGCGGAGCTCTGCAGTGCTTCTCAGTAGTCTTCACTCCTAACTGCATAATGGTAAGAGGAGAGAGAGCCCAGTACTTTCCTATATTGTTTCCATCCTTACTGTGCGGGTTCTCTGTGAATGAATCTTTGTCTTTTTGGGTACACTGGTATATACACATCACGACACCGTGCGGTTTTTGATGGTACACTTGCCTACACGTGCTGTTGAGAGGAAGGGATCACGGTCATGGTGTCCTCCCTTGCCTCACGCTCCTTTCTAAGTTTTGCATCTCATCATTTCTTCCTTGGTCTTCCCGCTCCTCATACCCTTCTCCTTTCTCCATCCTCCACACCGGAGCCATTTGTTAATCTCAGTGTACAAATACTCAGTGCATCTTCGCAGCCGGCGGCGATAATCGTCCGTGCTCCCTGAGAGGTCTCCTCCTGACTTGTTTCTGGTGATGTGAAAAGCAGTTATTGGCAGCTCACAGGCTGAGGCGCTCTCGGCTTTGTGTAACTCGGTATCTAAATACCTTCGTCGTCGCACCTCAGGTATTTCTCCCACCGTCACATCAGCCCTGTGGTTCGCTACATGGGACGGACTCACCCCTGGACTACTCAGTGCAGCACTAGGATTTTAGGAGTTGACTTCCCCCGTCTTCTCTCACCCATGCTCTGAGGTCTTTTTTGAGGTTTATTTCAAACGTTACTTCCCCTGTGAGACATTCCTCAACCCTTCAGGAAATTACTTTCTATTGTGTTCGGAAGTTCTCTGACCTTGACCGTGTTATACTTCATTGTATTTTATATTTTTTCTTTTTTCATGTCCAATAGAAGCCTTGACTGTTACTTTGTATTAGCCTTTACTTTATTAAAAACTTCTTAAGTAAATGAGAGAGAGAGAGAGACAGACTGGGAAAGAGAAAGAAAAAGAATATTTTATAATGAAAGGGATATATTTCAAAGAAGGTTAATGACCCCCCAGATAACAAAAGCAAACACCCAAACAATAGCTCATAGTTCCAGACTGGGGCTCTCTTACTTTCTAATCAATTTTTTTTTTTTGTTTACAGAGACCCCCAAACTTCTGGTTGAATAAACTGCCTCTATATGTAACATACCCTTTGGGTTAGACAAGCTGGACTATTCTGAGTTCACTCATTCTAATATATCATCACATTCCTCCTAATTTATTTCTTCTGTCTCATATACTTCCTGTCAGTTTCATTAATTTTTTCCTCTGTAATTTCTTTCTATCATCTTTCTGTTCTGGACTATTATTTTCTTTTGGTGTCAGATCGCTTTTTAATTTCTGGTTTCAGTTTCTGTGTCATTTTTTTAGGATTTAAAATTGCATTCTCTGGTCTTGTTATCTCAAACCACCGTGAAGTAATTTAATGTAAGTGCAACAAAATATAAAATTAAACAAAATAGACTAGGAGGCAAGGAAATTATGAGTATTATAAGAAAATAAGGAAGAAAGCTTCACAACATACCAAAGCAGTGAGTACATTCAAGGGTAAGTCCTAGTGGAGAGAAAACAGCTATTTGCACTGAAATAACTCTACCTGCATTTTCTAGTCCTTTTTTTTTCTTTTTTTTGGATTAGCTCATTTCTTAGCCTTACTTGACACTCCATTCACTCACATGCCATAATTTTCACCAGTTTAGTGGCATTTTACTATTGTTCAGGATGAACCCTCTAATCCTCCCACTTCCATGGTGAAACTTAGAAGATCACTCCAAATTGTCTTTTCCTCCTGAAGAAACTTTTTTCCTTGAAGAGCAATTCTTCCTAGGGCCACTCCTCCAAAGGTTTGTAGACAGTATGTTCCTTTACACAGTCATTCCATTGCAAACAACAAGACCCTCTTATGCACTGAACTACTCTGTATACAAAATATATGTTTGTAGTCCAGTGAATGAAAATGATGGCTTGAACAGCCTTGTTCTCTTGTACCATTGTCTAATAAGATGACATTCACTTTTCATTCAAACCTTATTTCTAGGACAGCCACCCCAGATTGTCAGCTGATTGTGGGCTCAAATTAATATTCTTTGACCAAGGACACTCAGTATTCTTCAGGGTTAGAAATATAAATTATTACATGGATTATAAGATAAATGATTAGCAAGCATGGAAGATGTAGAATAGTGTAAATGGATGAATATGGTTCTATAGTTAAGTAGATTTTGGTTTGAATTCTAATTTTACTAACTTACTTGGCAAGCTCTGTGGTCTTGAACAAATTACTGGTTTCTTCAATGGATTAATAATATGTGATATATTCAATAAATGGCATTTGTAACCTAAAAGTTTCTACCATATTTTTGTAAATTAATTTTGCATTTTTCATAATTTAATTCTTTTAAAATGAGAATGCTTTTCATAATCATTACTGATTAATAATGTCTTCATTGGGCCGGAGATTTAGCTCAGAGGTTCCAGCGCCTGCCTCGCAAGCGCAAGGTCCTAGAGTTCGATCCCGGTAGGTAACCACATACAATGCTGGGCATGGTGACTCACGCCCGCCAGCCATCAATACCACACACCACAGTGCCGGGCGTGGTGGCTCACGCCTGTCATCCCAGCACTCGGGAGGCAGAGACAGGAGGATTGCTGAGTTCGAGGCTTGCCTGGGCTACATAGTGAGCTCAGGGCCAGCCTCAACTACAAAGTGAGATCCTGTCTCAAAAAAAAAAAAAAAAAAAAAAAAAGTGGGCTCTCTTGTAGAGACTAGATGAAATTGTGGTCATTAGATCCTCACAACCAGAATTAATTAATTTGACACATCTCAAAATACAAATCCAGGACTATCTTAATTACGTAGAATTACTATACAGATAATTATTAAAAATAGAGATGTCTGAGATCCACTCCAGCCATGCTAAACTGGGATATCAAGCGTGAGATAGGAAATTCAGTAAGTTTGATTGTACTGCCATCTGAGAACTAGCAACCAAAGGGATCCTGACGATAAGACCTAGTGTAATTGCTTAATGTTAAACAGCTTCTCCTTCCTCTTTGAAGTGAAATTTTACTTGGCTAATTCTAAGACACCTAGGAATAATATATACATATATATATCTCAGAATTGTCACTTCCCAAGACCAGAATTATAGTGAATGAATGTAATCATCCTCTTTTTAAAATAACCTAAAATAAAACCCCACGAAAAAGAAAACAAAGAAAATCTATCCTTTCCTTGCAAACTCACATTTTACAAATAACTATAAAAATATTTGTTATTAAGATAAAAAGCTTTTAAAAACCATTTATAGTAACACTTAATTTTGAATGAAAGACTAGAATAGTGAGAGAAAATTTTTAAACAACTGCATTTCTCATATGGAATTATTTATCTATTGAAGTTTATTTTTGTTTTAATTAACTTGCAGTAAGGGATATCTTCATCAGGTACTAACTAAAACGTTAGGAGTTAGTGGATAGCAATAAAGAACCAACTACCTGTGCCTCCTGCCTACTGGGAATCCAGAGTCTTTGTATTCGTCTTCTTCATATCCATTAAATACAGGATGTTACAGGATTTCTTTACCCATTTCCTTTACTTTCATTTATCAATGGACAGATCGATATATATGTTGACTTTGTATCTTAGCAATGAACACGGAAATCCACGTGACTATTTGCTATTCTAATTTCATTTCGTTTGGACATATACCCGGAAGTGGGATATATACCCGGAAGTGGGCTATACACCCGGAAGCTGAGTCACAGAATAGTGCCGTTTCTATTCTTGAACAAGCGCCACTTTCTTCTCCACAGGGGACTATGCTAATTTATATTTCTGCCAATACTGTGTAAGGCTTTTCTGCTCTCTGCGTCTTCGAAGTCTTGCCACGGCACACACCAACCTTTCTGAATGGGAAATAAACAATCAACGCCCACGGCGAGAGGGAGTTCCTGCGCATGCCCAGTGGCTCTACCGCGCTGCTGCACGGTTTCCCTTCTCCTGAGCGCGCAGTGCTGGAGCCCCGCAGAGCTCCGGTGGCGTTTCCTACGCCTTACCCTCAGACTCACTCTTCCCAGGACATTTTTACTCACTTTCTGAATTTTCCTAATCTGGTCAGAGAGCGTGTCTAGTAGACGAGTTTTCAGGAAGTCCATGACTTTGACCACCCGGCCATCAATGTAGCAACTGGAAGGAAAACAAAAAAAGAAGAAGAAGAAGAAGAAAATAAGAATCAGGTACAATCTTCAGCAAGGAAGTGCAAATGTTCTTCTCTAGCTAAAGGTCTTCCGCTGGTCTCTCATATTATGAAAGGTTTGTGACCTTAAATTCTCTTCTCACAAAAATATGCTTTTTATTGTATCCTTTCCATCTCCATTTGTGGGTGAATGTAGAGATTTTTTTTTCAACCTTTGTCACATAAAAGCCATCGCTTTCTTTATAGGAACTGACAAGAATTCCATAACGCGAATTGTATAAGGGGGAAAACAGCTTTTTCCCACTGAGAAAGTGACAATACTCCTTTCATGCTTATCTCTATCCCTACCTTAAAGTAATAAAAGTGTGTGAAGTGTCAAAAGATCACTCAAACATTTTGGTAGGTTTAGCCAACGTTAAGTAAGAAAATAAATACGAAAACAAAAATTTGATTCAGTGCAATGAGTGGGCCTCAAATGATTTCAGGGTCTAGCTCACTCCCCTAGAAAAATACCTTATAGTCAACCATCTCTTAGTACCTTTGGGATGATAGATGGAGAGATAAAAAAAATGTAGCTAATGGTATAAATTAAAGTCCTGGGGTGCTTTCCTAAAACAGTAAAGAGCCGGTATGGATTGGTTTCTTCTTTGGGTCTGGTTTTCATTAGGTGGCTTAAGTGAAACATCAAGTTGTACCAGCACTAAGTTGTGAACATATGCCTCAGACAAACCTCTCTAGCACGATGGGGACTTCCTCTGGGGGCTCTTTATTCTGACTCCTAAACCCAGCATCAGGTGACCTTTGTTACCTCAAACACTTTGATCCTCATCTTTGCCAAATTCTGAACTGAATAATTTAAAAAATGTTTATGATTGTTGCATGTCTCTTCCACTTTCTTCTGCCACTTACTACCTATGTGATACTGGATTCCCTTTCTTTAAGTTGGATTTCAAAGAGTTCAAACCCATATACATAGGGCTTTTCATAGGGTTACTGTATCAATCAAATAAAGAAAAATGGTAGCCATAGAAGCTGTCATATAAAATGTATTTAATAACCAAATCCACGATGTTAGGTAGGCCCATATAGCAGGGTCTTAGAGTGAAAGATTATGGGAAACAGTGGACAGGGAAAGTTATTCATTGTAGGATATGAAGAAGAGAAGTATAAAGACTCTGGATTCCTAGAAGGCAGGAGGCAGAGGGAGTTGGTTCTTTATTACTATTCACAAATACCTAACAATTTAGTTTTCTGGATCCAGAAAAGTCCATTGCACGGCCTGGTGTTTTAGGTCAGTAGTTCAAGCACTTTCCTCCCAATCTAAAGGTCCTGAGTTCACTATTCAGTATTCAGTATGAGAGAGAGAGAGAGAGAGAGAGAGAGAGAGAGAGAGAGAGAGAGAGAGGAAACAAAAAACAACAAAATAACAACAATCCATTTCCTTCCTATGTCATGAGGGAAATTCAACTTTGACTTAAGTTTTTAGAGCCCATTTTTTACCTTATTTTTAACCTAACGAGTGGGATTCAATTATTCTTTTTTTTAGGCAGGGTCTCACTTCCTAGTTCAGGCTGGCCCTGAGCTCACTATGTAGCCCAGGCAAGCCTCAAACTCAGCAATCCTCCTGCCTCTGCCTCCGGAGTGCTGGGATGACAGGCGCGAGCCACCACGCCCAGCACTGTGGTACGTGGTACTGATTGCTGGTGGGCGTGAGTCACCATGCCCAGTATTGTTGTATGTGGTTTCGGGGATTGAACCAGGGATCTTGGGCTTTCTAGGAATGTGCTGGAATCACTGAGCTAAATCTCTGGCCTGATTCAGTTATTCTTAGTTGGTCCTGGGTTATTCACCAGACAGTGCTTGTTGTTCATTGGAGCAGGAAAAGCTGCAGGCAGACAAAGTTATCTTAATGGTGCAGGGAAGAAATGATGTAAGTAACAGAGAGTACAAAAAATAAGAAGCAAGGAAAGAAGGGAAAATTAATATAACTTATGTAATGAGTTAGAGCAAGAAAAAGAGTTAATGATGACCGTAGACCTAGGAGAGAACATTTTCAAGGACAGATTGGAGTATAGATTTTCAAGGGAGATGAAGAATCTGTTTGAGATATCAGAGAGACACAGACTATCAAAGAAGAAATACACACCAGGTCACTGGAAATACGAGAAGGAATGAAAGGTACAGAAGACATGCCGATCTGGGGCTCTTCTTCAGTTTATAAATATTAGTTAAAGCCACGCCTGCATGTAAGCTTTCTAAGCAAATAAAGAAACTTAAGAGGCATGTCAGAGATTGCTTCCAAATGCACATTGCTTCCACTTTTGACCCCCTAAGAACCCTTTCCTCTGACTTGGCCATCATAGCATCCTCAATCTGGGTTTAATTCACATTTCTATGTCAAAGGAATGCCAATATGATATCGAGAATCGTCAACAACTTTCACTTACAAGTTTATACACATTTTTATTTTGAACAATGGAAATAGGGACTTTGGTCATCCAAACTTGGTATTATTTTGAAGTGAGGGGATCATTTAACCACAGGGCATGAGTCTGATAAATTCTCAGGCCTCTTTCTCCAATACTCTTGGATAATTAGCTTGCTGTGAATGTGAAGCTTCTATGAAAATAGCAGCATAGGTAATCTGTGGCTATTTGACAAATAGATTTTTATAGATTTTATAGATTTCTTTGCTTCTGACAGTGGCTGTCTGTAGTGACGAGTCAAATATATCAAATATGTCTGGGCATACAGGAGATGAATCAGTGACCCTTTGGTAACGGTATATTACTAAAAGTAACAAAGAATTCTTACTTTTCTTTTTTGGGGGCTGTGTGAGGGGAAGCTAGGGATAAAACCCAGGGCCCCATGCATACTACACAATCACTTTCACCCCTGAGCTATAGCCCCAGCTCCGGTGATGGTGTTTCCTGGCAAACACTGGAGAAAGGAAAATAGAGCTAGACTCTGTGACTGATCAGTGACTGGGAAAAACTCTCTCTGCTGTTCTGCCTTTCTCTCTGAGAAGAGAAAACTGACTCTTAACTATAAACTAGTCTCCACAAGAGTTAATTAATTTAGTGATGGCTGCAAAAGACTCAAAAAAATCACAAATAAATCAGAAAATAAAAAGAAAGGGGTTTTGAGTCATCAATTACAGGTGTTCTGGCAACTCCACATCAACCCTTACAGCATGGTTTTAAAATCTCTTAGACTGATACTTTTGGATAAATCCTAGTTCTCCTTCAAGCCCTCCTGAAACATAGGTGTCTTGGAATCTCAGCTGACTGAGCTGCACAACACACTGAGTCCAAGAAAAGCTGTGCTTTAATGATCTTTTCAGCAACTACTATCTATGCAATAAGTCTATAAGGCAATAAGTGGCATAGACAAAAGCTCCATAGTGGGCACCTTCATTCCCATCTCCGGAGTGGCAGGTTCACAACAAGCACATACCAGGCAAGGGCCAAGGGCGGAAAAAATACACAAAATGAGACCATTTGCCAATTACCAACTCTCTCGTCCACCTTTATATTTTGCTTTCGGTTGAATGCACTATCATCCTATTTTACTTAAAATATATCTCTTTATTTTTATTATGAAAGAAATGCTCATTGAAGGCAAATTAGAAAGTGAGCACAAATTACATTGAAATATGAAATGAAGAATGACCTCTAAGTCTGACATCTGGAGAGACTTGTTAATATTTTGCTGCATAACAACTTTCGGAGCTGTTTATAGTTTAGACACATAAAATTTCCTAAAATTGGACATAAAAATCTATTCCAGATCCTATTCTACTAGCATGCAAGCTTAAGAACTGCCACAACTGAGACACTCAGGCCCGTCTCAGAGGGGCACTGACAGAGCATTAGAGACTACTGGTCAGAGCGTCTTACTCTAATTACAGTTTCATTCTGAACACTAACAGGTTTTCTGCCAGGATCAGGTCTTACCTCCTTTCGGTCTCTGACACCAGGGTTTACAAGCAATGCCGTCCACAACTATCTCTTTTCCCAGACGCCTCGATTCAGTCTTCAGGTCTACACGACAGTTAGTCACTTAGGCCCATTAACCTCTTAAAAGATTTAACAGGCAGAATTTGTTGGCTCCGGGGCCAGCTGGTTTTGTTTACCTGGCCTTGTACTTTAAGAGGAAAAAACCTTTGCCCCCCTATTATCTGACCCCTTCTTTTATTTCAGGTAATTGCATTAGTGCTGGAATCCCAGTGTTGAGGAATTTCCGGACCTATTTTGTTGCCTGCTGCTTTCAAGGCAGGGGAAGCCTGCTTAGAATTCTAACACCCAGCCTTTCGCTGGGCAGGTAATTCCATAAAACCGGGGTGCCCCACCGAAGGGGGAGAAGCTTGGATAATCATTAGAAAAACCCCGCTGACCTATAAAACCTGTTCTGACACCTCAGAGCCAGATACCGGAGAATGGAGAGCTCTGACTTCGGGCTCTAGGAGGCTTTATAAATTGCACTTGCCCTTTTCCAAAAGCCCCGGCTCTGGGCTCCTGCTGAGCACATTTTCCATCACACCTGCCATGGAACTTTCCTTCTGAAACTACATTATTTTTCATCTTTTCTGCAGTGGGGTCAACCTTCTTATCCTGTATCCAGGATTACTTTGGACAGGAAAGTTTAAGTGAAATGAACCCTCTTAGAAAGGAAGATCCTAGGGGATATAGATATTTCTTTGGCTTTCTTAAACAGGTTTGTTATCCACGCAGGAGTCAGCCCACGGGATAAAATGTGCAGTTCCAGAATTTGAAATTACTATGGAAACTATTATTTTAAAAAAATGGTACATGTGAAAGTCAAGGTTGTGGCTAATCCCACAGGTAAATAATAGGTAATCAACAAACATATTTAACAAAAGAGTCAATGCCTACATAATGTAACGTATAATGAGCCCGAGGAGGGTGACAGATCTTCCACTAATCTTTCTTTGTCTTAATTCCTCGCCACACTTTGGGTCCTAAGCCTCAAGCTGACACTATTTTCCTTCAGGTCTCCAAAGCTCTGCGGGGCAAGATCTATGTCTTTGTGGAGGTTCAGCAGTGGACTTGAGTTCTCCAAAGTGGAGCAGAGCTGCCAGGGTCACGGGGAAAGGAAACGGGGTGTCTTGTGCAACTCTAGCCAAGGCAGTGGGCTCTGAAACAGGTACTTCTGGGGATTTTCAGAGTGGTACCAGATGATGACACAAAAATGGTGGGCAGCAGTGGGTCAGTGCCTTTCGGGTCTGAAACTTACACAGTTTGTGGGGTTCACTTTAGGAAGAGAGGAAATGCATACAACTCAAAGTTAGGCTCAAAAGTAAATATTTATATAGGAGGACAAAATAAACCACAAAACACTGATACACTGAAAGGATCAAGTCCCTTTTTCTTCTGAAAGCTCTTTAGGCAATTTGCCAGAAGGTGTACCTAGAAATCCTTCCCAACAGCAAGATGCTCCATCCGCTCAGCTCGAGGAACATCCTACAGCTCCTGGGAACTCATTCATAGAAACAAATGCAAGAGAAGCGATTCAAGCCTACCTCATTAGCTTCCTAGGAAATCTAACTGCGGGACATAAATAACAGGATCCAAATTGCCAGAACCCAGCCATTTATATGCAGTACTGTATTTCAAAAGCTCAGTGTTTGTAAATTGATAGTTGCTTATACAGTTGCCCAATGCTTTTCCTGGCCCCTTTTCATATACTTGTCATTGTTTGTGTCAGAATAGCGAAATTTAACCATGATAAAGTTAATGCGGGAACTAGGAGGACAGAAAAGAAGGAGGGCTTTTATATATATGCAGTTCCTTCTTAATTACTAGATAGTGTCATTTAATCCTCATGACACTCCCTGTTTTACAGATTAGAAACTACGGCTTAGAGTTTATTAAGTCGGAAACCATAGATTATGTAGGTTCTAAGAAACAGATGCCTAAAACCCTTCTTTCTCTATTCTAATTCCATAAATGTCTGTGCTACAAGCCATTGTGCTTACTTTGTCGTGTAATCAAGTGTAATTGCTTTTCAACTGCCTATTTCAATCACTTTGACTCTCAAACAATAATGGACTGTACTCAAATTTTCCAACAAAGTAAAACAATTACATAGGACACAATAAAATAAAAAACAAAACAATAACGAAAGCAAAAGTTGAGATGAAAGTAATGAGGGGGAAATAATAAATATGATTTGAAAAGAAAAAGAAAGCACATGTATATAGGGGGTGGGGGGTTGGGGGGTGGATAGGGATATGGGTAAAAATGAGAGTTAACTCATGTCATATACTGGTACAAATTCCCCAATGTTGAGTGTGATCGTGAGCTGTATATAAAATGTATCAATAAACAAGTCAATTAAAAAATTGAGAAGATGAGTAAAGGTACAGAGGTGATATAACTACTTATTTCTTTGCAAAATATTAAAGTATTTTAATAACCGTGAAAGAAAAATGGACTCTTTAGTCTAATAAACTTAGGAAATGGTGGGTTAGAATCAAATTAAGTACTACTTTCTGTTCATCTATGATAAAATAACAGGTATCAGGATTTCCCTTGGGTCACAGACAATAAGAAATCCAAGACAAAACACACAAAGCAGTCCTTTGTAGGAATTATACAGCAATAACTCAGGATATGATTGCTAAGAGAGGAACCACATGAGGTGAATCTTATATTTACCATAGGTTGTTCCCATGGATAATATAGAGATAGTTTGCTAAGTAGTAAAAATTTGCAATCCCTTTCACTCTTGACTAGTAATATTCTCCATTAGGTCCTTGGATATACTTCAGTTTTCACTTGAAAGATAGCTCATAGTTTATATATAGATTTCTTGAGATATTTTCATTATTTCAATTTCTTACAGAGTACACGAAAGCACACCTAATTTGCATACATTATGTATGCAGAAAAGCCCAGTAAATTCGACTCTGCGTAATGATGTCATAAAGACAATGTATATACATACATACACATGCCTCCTCATCTGGCTACATTCACTCTTCACCCAACTTCTATCTCAGGAAATTCAATGTCATAGATCTATACCTTCTTAGAGGATATTCACTGTGGAATACATCAAAAGAAAATCTTAAGTACTATTATTATTTAAGTGATAACTGTCACTTATAATTTATAAAACACCTAGCTATAACCTTTAAAACCTTCAAAATGACTCTTTACTACACAAATATGTGTGTATACCTACCTGCTTGTGCATGTGTTGAGAGAGAAAAACAGAAAAGGAGGGAAATATTTATGTAGTAATTAGACTTCAAGGTCAGGGTAAGGCAAAAGTATTTTTTGAGTTATATAAAATATGAATTGATTCTCAATGAAATAATTTCCGATAAGAAATTTTTCAATTTCAAAATTTGTATTTTAGCATGATTCAAATTGAGAATACTATTGTAGAAGTAATTTTCCTTTAAACAAATACTGTACTATTATTTTAAATATTACACATTTAAAATATGAAAAATAAAATATTTTATTTTGGTTTTGTTTAGATTCAGCCCTCTCCTCCAAAATTTCATGTGCTCCAAGGTGCTGAAAGTGAATCAGCACTTTCACTTCATTGGTGAATTAATCCATTGATGATATCATAATTTCACATTATTGAAAGGAAATGAACTCAGAAAGCAGAGCTTAACTCAATAGAGTCATTTCCCTACAGAGTCTTGCATGAGCAGAGTACTCTGAATTCTCCTCCAAAAGCAAAATCTTTAAAAACAATTTACCCTTTTATAACCTTGAGCGAAGGATAGGTGGGGACCAGTCATTTACTGAGATGACTTCAGGTCATTTTCTATTGTGGTCAGGAAAGTACTTGGCTCCTTTTTAAGGTTAATATTTTAAGCAACCACTGTATCTTGGCCCCGACTTTATACTTTCTTTCTGTCCAAGGTGCAAACTTCAATATTTTTTGGCTCTGCTTTTTGCTCCTGACTCCTGCTGTGGATTTGGCTAAAAACAGCTGTCCATGCCATACCCTGGATGTTGAACTGTCCTGAAATCTCTGCCAGATGAATTAATCCACCATTTTTAATTCTGCCTCATAGAAAACTTAGGACATGGGCAAAATAAAGACAAGTTCTTTGGCAGAATGTAGTATGCACGGTCTCTAGTCCATTTACCAGTAACACTGTCACTCCTATCTGACACCTCAAGAGTCTGGTCTGTAGTGTTCGGATTCTTATCTGACTCCGGCCTTCTAAATGCCATCGAATATTGCCCATCAAGTTCTGTTTATAGCACTTTAGATATTCTCTAGTTTTCATTTCCAAACCTTTCCAAACTCCACAAGCAAGTTCTGAAGGCTTTGCAACCCCAAGGTCAGATATAGTCACAGGAATAAGCCAGTTTCTGTGGTATCCATTTTCTGTATCAGTCATTTTTCCCATTTCTGTGAGAAAATACCAGATAACCACAAATTAAGGCAGAAAATTCTATTTTAGTTCATGATTTCAGTGGGTTCACTCCATGACTGGGTGGCTCTAAGACAAAATAGCATAGTAGAAGAACACAGCAAAGTCAAGCTACTCACCCCGTGGCAGCCGGGAAGCAGAGAGAGAAAAGAGGGGCTGGTCAGAAAAATGTATTGTTATAGGCCTCCCCTCCAGTGATCCATTCTGCCAACCAGGTCCCATCTGCTCACAGCATGTGAACCCCTCATGCATTGACTCATGGATGAGTACAGCACCCCCAAGACCCAGTCATCTTCCAAAAGCTTGCCTCTAACACATGAAGAAGGTTTGGGAGAACAGTTTAGATCTAAACCACAACATGTTGTAAAGGCTTAATGCTGGTTTACTTGAATTAGTTCTTTCAAGTGCTGCAAAGTAAGACCAACCCATTCAATTTACTTTTCTTCATGAGTTCATTCTGCTTTTTATTTCTCTGCTGTGTTGTGATGTGGCCAGAGATTGTTGCAAGATGTTAAACCGAAGCTCCAGTACCAGACTCTTGAGCTAAATAAACCTATTTACATTATAAAGTAACTAGTTTAAGGTATTTTTGTTAAAGCAACGGAGTTAGACAAGACAATAATTAAAGCCTTAGAAGCCATGTGCTCTCCGTTTCAATCACTCAACTCTGCTATTATAATATAAAAATAACCACGATTTGTAAATGAATGAACATAGCTATTTTCCCCAAAAAAACTTTTATTCATGGATACTACTGTAGAACTTCATATTTTTTTTCCATGTTGTGAAGTATTCTTATTTTGATAGTTTCCAGTCATTCACAAATTGTAAAGTTCATGTTAGGCTCACTGGTTGTACAAAAATTGATGATGGTCTGGATTTGGTAAATATCCCTAAATTTGTGATTTGACTTATTATTATCATTGTGGATTTGTTATTCTGTGATTCTATTTATTACTCTCATTAAGATGAAATTTAGTGAATCCTTTTCCAGAGTCAGTGAGTGTTATGTACTATTTGAGAAACAATAACCTACCCCACAGTCAAGAGAGAAGTCTGTTTTCTTCAGTCATTATTATATTACTGCTTTTCTTTTCATGTTTAGGTCTGTTGTCTCTTGAGAGTGAATAATTTTATAAATGGCACGCTACATGAATCAAACAAAAATCCTGAAATAGCCCTTCCAAAAAAGATATTAGCTTGAAAAGAATGAGTATTTTACTTGCATTTGAGTAATAGTGCAAATTATGAAGTTAGAAGGTAATTGCATGATATTTTTAAGTAACCAAATTTGATTTTCAGCAATTTGACCAAAATTAATCTAGGTGTTTTGCTTTGTATGTAATTTGATTGACCCTTGCCTACGTTTTTCACTAAAAGTAATTGTATACTTTCAAAAATGAATTTGCAAATCACAAACTTCACTGCTTTTACAAATGTCAGTAGCACGTAGTACATTTCTAAAGTTGCGCAACAATCATCATTGTGTACTTCCAAAACATTTTCATTGCCCTGAAAGTTTACATTAAGCAGTCATTCATCATTGCTCCCTCCCTACTAGTTCTGGAAACTACTAATATTTTTCTATCACTTTTATAAATTTACCTATTCTTGTATTTCATATAAATGAAATAATTCAACTTGTGCTCCTTTGTGATGAGTTTTTTTTTCACTCTGTGCATGTTTCTGACATTAATTTTTACTGTATTTTGTAGCTATATTTCATTTCTTTTTGTGGCAGAATAATTCAATTTTAGTGATACGTTTTTTTCTATCTAATCATTTGGGCTGACTTCATCTTTTAGCTACTGTGGAAATACTAATATGTATATTCACATACATGGATTTGTTTGCATAGCTATTTTCAGTTGTTTAAGGTAAACACACCCAGGAACAGACTTGCTAGAATATATAGTAATTCTATGTTTAATTACTTCAATATACTGAGATTTTTGAATGTGGGATCTGGCTGTTCTTCTCTTCAAAAAGTGCTTCCATTTCATTGTTTCTTAATTTTCTAGGGGTCTAGTTCCACTGACATTGAAGTTTGACTGTCACGGTCATCATTTATTTTTAAGATTTTTTTCCTCGTGGCTTTGATCTGTCTTCAAATTAATTAGTGCTCTTTTCCATACCCTACCTTTCATTAGGCACATCTACAGAGTTCTTAATTGCAGATGTTTTTTGACTTCTAAACTGTTCATTGTAAAAGTAGATTCCAATTCACCACTAAAATTTTTCTTTTTATCTTTATTCCTGTCTTCCTGAAGATATCATCATATTTATTTAAAATTTAAAATATTTGGTAACTCTCATGCCACAAGCATCTGAATTCTCTCTTCCCTCTTCCTCCTGTCTCTTTCTCTTTCTCTACCCCCTTGATTTTATTCTTTAAACACTTCCAAGTCGACAATTAGAGATTTTGTTTAAAAACCCTAACAGCTATGGATGATTTTCCAATCCCCAAAGAGGATTATATGTTTTCTCGTAAAAATATGGAATAACAATAGACTCCAACACCCACAATTGAAAGAAGTTTAATTTGGCCGTGGTACTGGATATTCATTCCAACGCCAGCTGGCTCCAAAGCAGGGCCATCACAGCAGACGCACTCATTAATCCCTTGGCAGTTAGTTCCCAAGCCAGGTAAGTTAACATCTGCCTTAAGCAGAACTTCCCATCTCTTGTCTGTTTGCCAAGAACCACTCTGAATCTCCAAATAAGTACAGTGACGAGTTAATTCTACCTAAGTTAACTATCTTCCATATAACTGAAAATTCAGTGATCTCTTTTCCCAGAATCTCATCACTTCCACGATTTCACAAAAGTTTAAGTCAAAGTCTCTTCCAAGACTCAATGCAAAATTTTAGCTGTGAACCACTGTAAAATCTCGAAAGGGTTACTTAGTGCCAAGATGCAATAGCACGGGGTGAACATTTCCATTTCAAAAGGGAGGAGCAGAGCTATAGATGATGGGATCAAAGCAAGATCAAAACACAGTAGGGGAAACATTGAAACCTGTAGATCCATATCTTGTGTCTGAAGCATGTGGTGGCTAGATGTGAATTCGGAAGGAGCTGGACAATCTCACATCCACTGCAGATCACACAGCTCCCTCTCGGGTTGGCTGCATTTTTGGCCTGCAAGTTTCCTCAGCAGACCCTCTGCTCTTGACATCCCCGAATTCTTGGGGTTTTCCGGTGAATCTTTGGCTTCATTACCACAGCTTTTTGCAGTGTCCTCTCAGGGGCTCCTTTCGTGGCTTTCCAGGCCTTCCTCTGACATCTAAGTGGAAGTTTGCTTGACTCCACAACTCTTGTATTCTTCATGCCAGTAAAATCAGCATCACAGTATGACATCCAGGTCTACACTAAGTGGGAGTCGAAGCCAGGTCCTGCTGGTCCATGGCAGCAGTTGCCTGTAAATACCTGGGTGGCTAGGGACCGTGAAATGAATCCAAGATAACTATTTCCTTAGGAGACTTCTCCATAGCAGCCCGTCCCAGAGACTTTCTACTCTAATGTAATATTGACCTTGCAGTGGCAGCGGTCTTGTTGATTTCTGAGATTCATGCAAGGCATTTTCTTTTTGTTTCTGTACAAAATACTCGGTATCTTTTTAATAGCACCAATCTCTTCAGAAACCACCTTTGGCCCAACTTTATATTTTGTTCCTTGTGGGTCAAAATTTAAATTTTTCAACTCTGCTTTTTACCCCCCCCCATTCTCACCATTAAGCTGATTGAAAGCAACTAGTAATACCTATAACACAGCATGAATGTCAAATTGCCTTGAAATTTCCTCTATTAGAGCAATCCCCCTACTGTCCTGAAACAGCTTCTGGAAAAGTCAGGATATGGGAAAATGCGGACAAATTCTTTGTCTGTATGTAACATGCATGGACCCTAGTCCATTTCCCCATAGAGTTGTTATTCCATTTGAAACAGCATGAACCTTACCAGCCCCTGAACACAGGATTCTGGGCTTTTGTACATACACCTGCAAATCTTTCTAAACTCTTAAAGGCTTCTGAACTACAGCTCAGGAATAATCACAACAACGATTCAAACTCGGTTTCCGTATTTTCTTTTCCTTTTTTTTTTTTTTTTTTTTTGGTGAGTTAGTCACTTCCCCATTGCTGGGACAAAATACCTAATACCTACAACTTATAGGACAGGTTTAATTTGCCTCATGGTTTAAGAGTTTTAGTCCATGGTCTGTAGGCCCCGAGCAGAAACATCATGGCAGAAAAGTACGATGGAACAAAGCTTCTTAGTTAATGGTGATCAAGGAGCAGAGCAGAGAAACAGCACCATAGAGAAGGGTAAGGGACTACACAGAGTACACACAGTCACACCTCCATCACCACGCAGACACCCAGTATGCTTCGCTAATCCTCTAGGCAGGTCCCAAGCCAATCAAATCACAGATAGGTTTAGCTTATTTTAGATTTGTCTTATTTCTGAGACACTGACCTTACTTTTGGGCATGATCTGGGGCTTCTGGGTTCTCAACTAAAAGCCGGGATCTTTACTAATGCTCCTTAACTGAGATCTTCGCATGGAATTAAGATTTCCATCTGCTATTTTCACAGAGTTTTCCATATGAGAGTTGGTCAGTAACGTCTGGATATTCTAATTCTTATTTTGGGGGTCCTTGTCTGTAATTTTCTTTCCTCTGAGATTTTTTTCCTTTAACACTCATCATTTTCAGTTCTAAATACTGACACTGTTTCACCTGACTAATAACAGTGTTATTCTTTCTTAGACTTTCCCTTGGATACAATCTGTAAAATATACTTTTCCATTTTCCTGTCAATCAGAAGGGAAAAATCTAGGGTTTTATGGGGGGTGGAGGTGGGATTGGAGATATATGGAAAATGGGACTTTGTGAAATTCCATTCTTTCAGGTATCCAGCTCTCCAGTCTTCTTGTGTTTCTTTTACTTCAATACCTTTAGAAGGTTGTTTTATTTATAGATATGATCAAAACAGTGAACATTTAAATTTTTAAAATATAGTGAAAGACGCCGTGCCCTTCATCCTCTCCAAATATCTCCTTAGTTTCAAGCACACTCATTCCATTATTCTTGCTACTTTCTAAAGCTGTTATTGAAGTCTCTCTCATGTCTTAATGAAAGATTTATAAGAAATATGATGAAACCTCACCTGAGTAGCATCCAATAGAAAGACAGGTTTTTTTAAAAAAAAAAAAATAGTGAGTTCATTAGAAGATCTGGCACCACATGACTTGTGGCTTTACTGCAAAGTGAAAATAACCATGAAAGATACCTGTCTTGTATCAATTCAAGAAATCAAGGCAGCTGTGACAGCACAACTAAAGAGAACTTCCAGAACATTAACAAAAGAGAACTTCCAGAACTCCTTCAGAAAGTGGCCAGCAGGACAGAGTAAGTATGTTCGAAGTGAGCATGAGTATTTTGACTGAAGGTTAATGCCAGTGTCTTTTAACTATAATACATTTTCAAAAATTTAGATATTTATCATATTTGTTGACTGTATCTTGTATTTTTTTTTAATCAGCCTCAAGAATTGTTTCTGGTAGGAGAGTCAGTTGACATGACCTACTTCATCGTCTTAGTTTTTGCATTGCTGAAAGTATCTGGCACTCGAAAAATGGAAAGATTTATTGTAGCTCACAGTTTGTTGAACTTTCGGTTAGAGCTAGCTGGTTCAACACGGGGCGGCATGGCGGAGGAGGATCACAGAGGAGAAACAGTTCAGAGCAGGCAGAAGGAAAGAAGCAGTGAGGCAGCTGCAGCAGCAGCTGCCTCTGCCCTTCCTCGGTTTCAGTCTACTCGCCCTTTGGGTGGTGCCACCCACGCTCGGGGAAAGCCTTCCCGTTACCCACACCTAGAACCATGCCAAACCAATCAGTGGGCTAGTTTAGTAAGCACACCCACACACCCCCTTAAATCTAGTATCACATACTTAACCCCAGAATCACATATTTAGTGCTAGTATGATACACTCTAGATCCAGCACCCCCTGTATAGTCCCACCTATGCAGCTCCACCTGCATAGGGTTGGAGAGACACCTAGACACCAGCCATAACATCAATCATAGCAAAAAAAAAAAAAAACTCCTTTCTTAGGCTTAACAAAATACTTAAAGGATAAGTAATTCTTTATAATCAATCTATAATTCTGGTTTCTCATTACCACAATGAAGTGTATATTGTAAAATTAATCAAACAAATGTTTTGGATTCTCGGTGATACAAAAATTTTTTATTATAATTTATTAAGTGTGCTTCAGCATTATGTCTAAAAAGCAATATGCATACCTTAATTTAAAATGTTATTTGCTAAAAGTGCTAATGACCCTCTGAGCCTCTGGCGAATCATTTTAGTGAGAGAACATCTTGCCTCCATGTGGATTGCTTTTGACTGATCTGGAAGGTGGTACTCAGAAGAAGCAACTCCTTGTCTCTTAAAATTTTTCATGACATTGTAGCAGTTCAGTCATTACTTTAGGCTCCAATTCTAATTCTAGTTTTCTTTTTATATCCCTTTATGTGCAGTCACTTCCTCCACTAAAGTCTTATAGCTATTATAGCCCTCTTTTGAGAGTTGGAAGATAATTCTTCCAAACTCTTGTTAATACTATTGATAATCTGACTTCCTCCTACAAGCCAAAGCTGATCACAAAGACATTTAAAATGTGGAGGGCATTCCACAAGGCTTTCAATTTACTTTTGTTATCTAGTACAAGATACATTATGGAATTCACTATCTATGAACTATTTTGTTTTTGTTTTTTTGAGACAGGGTCTCGCTTCGTAGTTCAGGCTGGCTCTGAGCTCACCATGTAGCCCAGGCAAGCCTTGAACCCAGCAATCCTCCTGTCTCTGCCTCCCGAGTGCTGGGATGACAGGCGTGAGCCACCATGCCCAGCACTGTGGTATGTGGTATTGATGGCTGGTGGGCGTGAGTCTCCACGCCCAGCATTGTATGTGGTTACCGGGGATCGAACTCAGGACCTTGCGCTTGCGAGGCAGGCGCCAGAACCACTGAGCTAAATCTCCGGTCTCATATGAACTGTATTTTTTAATAATAAAATTTAAAGTTCAAAATATCTCCTTAATCCATGGGCTGCAGAAAAGATGGTGTGTTGGCAAGCATCAAATTTTTAATCTCCCAACACATCTCCAGTACTGCTCTTGGGTGGTGAGGTGTGTTGTCAAAGAGCATAATTTTGGAGAGGAATTTTTATTTTTTTACTCCTTTTCCTGAGCAAGATTTTTCAATAGTAAGCTTAAAATATTCAGTAATGTATGTTGTCCAAAACATGTTTTGGTGTCCAGTTTTTTTTTTTTTCTGTTCATGGGCACATTACAAAGCAATTACAAAATAAAAGAGTAGATTTAGTATAGTTCTAAAGGGTCATATGATTTCCAGAATGGTAAATAAGATTGCCTTCCACTTCAAGTCCCCAACTTCATTAGTTCCTAACAAGAGTTCTGTCTATCCTTTTATGCTTTGAAGCCAACTATTGTTTTTTCTTTATCTATTATAGTTTTATAGATAACATATTCTTCCCGTATGAGGCTCTCTACACTGAAAATCTGATGTTTAGGGTAGTTCTCTTCATTAATTATCTTAGCTAGATCTTCTGGATAAATTTCTGCAGCTTCTATATCAATATTTTCTGCTTTTTCTTGAGCTTCTTTGCTATGGAGATAGTGTCTTTCCTTAATCCTCATAAATTTTTCTTTGATGAATTTTTCACCTCTCTTAGCCTTCAAGGAATTGGAAAGAGGTAGGATCTTCTGGGTTAGGTTTTGGCTGAAGAAAGTATTGTAACTGATTTGATCTTCTCTCTAGACCACTAAAACTTTGCCCATAGTTGCCAAAAGGCCATTTTGCTTTCTTATCATTTGTGTGTTCACTAGAGTAGTACTTTTAATTTCCTTCAAGAACTTTTCCTTTGGATTCACAGCCTGGCTAACTGGTACAAGAGGAATAGCTTTCTACCTGTTTTGGCTTTCAACATGTCTTTCTCACTAAGCTAAATCATTTCTACTTTTCGATTTAAAGTGAGAGATGTGATGAGACTTCCTTTCACTTGAACTCTTAGAGGCCATTGTAGGGTTTTAACTGGCCTGATTTCAATATTGTTGTGTCTCAAGGGATAGAAAGGTCAAGGCCAAAGACAGAGAAGACAAAGCAACCGCTCTTGGTAGAGCGTTCAGAGTATTTGTAATGTTTATCAATTAGGTTTGTGGTTCCCCCAATTACAAAACTAACATGACACTGATTACAAATCACCGTAAAAATGTAATGTAATGTTTGAAATGTGAATATTTTCAAAATGTGACCCAGAGGTATGGAGCAAACATGCAGTCACAAAATGTTGCGAATAGACTTTTTTTTTTTGATGCAAAGGCTTCCAGAAAACTTCAATAGGTAAAAAAGAAAGAAAGTAATACCTATGAAGTACAATAAGGCAAAGTGTGATAATATGAAGTATTCCTATATTATATTATATATAATATATATTTTTAGTAAGGAAGAGATAAAACTATGCAAATCATTTTATGGTAGCAGAATCCTACTCTAAAAGGAGCATGGAACTATAGAAGAAAGATAAATTACAAATTCATATCATTTATGAAAATGAAAAACAATTTTAAGCTAATAGCAAATGGATCCAGCAAAGTATTAAAATCATTATGATCTACATACAGTTTATTCCACTGAAAGACAGCTCATTATCAGAAACTCTTCTCATGTAATATACTATTGTAACATATTAAAGAAGAAAGACCACTATTCATCTCAGGAGATATAGAACATAAATTGGATATGACTTAGCACTTTCATTACTAAGAATATTTAATGCAACAACTCTTTAACATACCAGGAAGGTAAGATCTCCTAACCTGATAAAAACTATTTACAAAAATCTAGAGCAATCATTGTACTTTATAGTGAAAATTAAGTTGTACTCATTAAAGTCAAGGTAAAAACAGACAAGAATTCTGTCACCCTTGCTGTAAAAAACCTAACTAGCTCAACAATTTTTTTTTTTTTTTTTGAGACAGGGTCTCGCTTTGTAGTTCAGGCTGGCCCTGAGCTCACTATGGTGCCCAGGCAAGCCTGGAACTCAGCAATCCTCCTGCCTCTGCCTCCCGAGTGCTGGGATGACAGGCGTGAGCCACCACGCCCGGCATTGTGGTATGCGGTGTTGATTATTGGTGGGCGTGTCTCCACGTCCAGCATTCTATGTGGTTACCGGGGATCGAACTCAGGACCTTGCGCTTGCGAGGCAGGCGCCGGAACCACTGAGCTAACCCTCCGGCCCTCAACAAAATTTTTTGTTAAAAAAGAACAAATATAACAATGGGAATGAAAGAAATAAGCATCATATTTTGAAGTACTATGACTGGACATAGAAAAGTTAAAAGAAACTAAGGATAAATTTTGACAATTTGTGAGAAAATTTATTATGGGTAAGTAACAAATTTTAAAATTTTGTCCATGTGTTGACTTCTGGTATTTTGACAATGGTGTAACATGGAGAGCTTCTTTTTGATTGTGGATACTTGGTGTTGTATGTGCCTCATTTATCTGTAATTTTTTTTACTATTTTGAAAGTATTACTTTTGTAAAAAGGTTTCTTCATGTTTTTTGTACTGTCTTCTGATTTTTCACTAATACAATTAATCTTAAGCTTCTTTGAATCATCTAGCATGTGTTGAATACTTTTATTTTTTATTTTGAAGTACTGGGGATTGAACTCTGGCTCTTGTGTTTCCAAGATGGGCACAATACCACTTGAACTAAATCCACAGCTGTTGAACACATTTTTAATGTTCTCCTTTTGTTTACAAAGTATCTTTGAGTAATTGGTCTTTGAAAGTGTTCCTAACATCTAATTCTGATTTTCTGTTTTTATATTGGTCACTTCTTGCTGCCTATACTTTTGAAATGATTTTTAATCTCTTGTATTACTGTTTGGAACTTTCCATGGATCTTAGTTATTTACTAAACTGCACATTTATGTTTTACATCATTTTGTTTAGCACAGCTAGTTTTTAAAATTATTATCTTCTGTAAGGTCCTTGATTGCTTATTACTTCCTTTGTCTGACTAGTATTATTTTCTGTGAGCTCACCCAGCACCTCATTGATCTTTTTTTAAAAAAATTAAGTTTTTATTGGTACATTATATATACACATCATGATCACACTCAATATTGAGAATTTGTACCAGTATATGACACTATTTAATTCTCATTTTTCCCATTCCCCTACCTATCCTACAACCCTTACCCCATATACATAAGCTTTGTTTCCTTTTTTTAATCATCATCACGTTTTTTCTTTCCCTTTGTTACTTACCCCTACACCCCATTTCCCTTTCAATATTTTCCATTTCACAATATCTATCATACATTCTAGACCTCATTTACATCTTCATTTTGTCATAGCAAAGAAAAGATACAGTGTTTACACATCTGTGACCTATTTATTTCACTTATGAGTATGTCCCATAAGTCATCCATTTGAGTATAAATGAAACAAACAGCATTCTTTATGGCAGAGTAATATTCTATTTTAGAGAAAAACTACATTTTCTTTATCCAGTCTCCCGTTGATGGGCATTTGGGTTATTGCCAGGATTGAGCTATCACAAACTGAGCTGCTACGAACATCAGTGCACAAATCTTGCTGTGATGTGAATTATTTAATTGTTTCATGTACATACCTAGCAGGGGAATAGCAGGGTCAAATGGGATCTCTAAACCAAGCTTTTGAGCAATCTCCACGTTGATCTCCACAACAGTTGCACCAGTCTACATTCCCACCACTAGTGGAGAAGGGTTCCTTTCTCATTACAGCCTCACCAGCATTTATTCCTGGTTAATTTCAAGATAACACTGTTGTATTTTTAATCTTCTGTTATCTTTTTGAATAATTTAATTGTTTTCCTCTACCTCACTGCTCCATGGTTAAGTACTGGGAGAGTTGGAATTTCGTGAAGCATTTTGTTGCCTTTTCTTCTCCTGTTTCTATTGCTTTTTACTTGTTTTGTGCTTACTATTAAGTCACTTAGAGCAGAAAGACTTTGTTGCTAGAATGGAGATCTCTTTAGGCTGGTTTTGAATGATGCACTCAAGGTGTACTTAACTATAGTCCTTTGCTTCTGTCCCAAGATTCAGTCATCTTGGTTAATATTGGGGGATGCAGTGTAAACAATGAAAGATTAGAAGGAAAAGAAAAAAGTGAGATAAGGGATCATATTATGGAGTAAGAAGCTATTTATAGATAGTAAAGGTAACAGGAAAAAAGTAACAAGATACAGAAGGTAAAAGAAAAAGGGAGCAAAAAGAAATAGCATAGAAAATTAAGACTAGAAAGAAGTGGGAAAAAGAAAAGGAAAGAACAGAAGAAATAAGAAATAAGAAAATGAGTCCAAAACAGAGAAAAATGGTTATTATTTCAGAATCCAGCAAATCACGATTTTCTCCAACTAGCCTTAAAACCTATGGGCCTTGCCCCTATTCCATAGGTCCCTCTGTTTATCACACATTAAAGGAATAATTCAACAAGAAGTCATAATGATTATAAACATCACCAAATACACTCATGGCAAACTTCACCAAATACACTCATGGCAAATTTCATCTAACAAACTCTATTGGGCATTAAAAAAATCAGATAAACACCAAAACAAATTATAATAAAGTGCCTCAATACTCCATGTTTTAGAAATAGACAACTAGAGAAAAAAAATTCATAAAGAAATATGAGAGTTGAACTAAACCTTTGAACAAATGAAGTTTTAATAGATATCTCCAGAATGTTTCCCCCCAACAACAAGAATACACATTCTTCTTGATACTACATGGAAATTTCTTACAAAATAGACTGCATGGTATCCCATAAGGAATGCTTAAGTAAAGGAAAACTAATTGAAATTATCCCATGATAGTATCAGATCATAGTGCAATGAAACTAGAAATCAATGAAAAAGAATTATGCAAACACATGGAAACTAAATGATACACTCTTAAGCAATCAGTGAGTCACAGAATAAATCAAGGAAGAAATTAGTTTCTAGAATCAAAAGATAATGCCAATACAATATACCAGGACCTATAGGGCACAATGAAAGCAGTCCAGAGGGAAGTTTATAATGATGAATTTCCACATCAGAAAAACAGAGCAAATTCAGAGAACTCGTCTAGTGATGTACCTCAAGGTCTTATAAAGGTGAGGACAAATTCAATTCAAAACTATATGATGAAGGAAATTATAAAGATGAGAATAGAAATTGATTTAGAGACTAAAATAATATATAAAGAACAATTAATTGAACAGCTGATTCTTGAAAAGAATAAAGAAAATAGACAAATACCTAGCCAATCTTACCAAAAAGGACAGAAAAGGCCCAAATCAATGTAATTGCAAATAAAAACAGTGAAACTGCAATGGACTCTTTCAAGATCCAGATTATTAGCAACTATTTTGAAAACCTGCATTTTAACAAAACAGATAATTCAGAAGAAATGGACAGATTCCTAGATACATACAAATTATCAAAACTGAACCAAGATGTACAATCTCTGAATAATCCTATAACAAGCATTAAAATTAAAGCAGTAATTAAAAAAAATCCTACCAAGAAAAAACCCAAGACCTGAGGGATTCAATGCTGATTTCTACAAGAACAGCAGAGAAGATCTAATGCCAATATTCTTCAAATTCTTTAATAAAATTTAGAGGTAAGGATTACTCCCAAAGTCATTTCTGGAAGCTAGCATTAGCTTGACTCCAAATCAGGAAAGAGCCCACCTCAACAAGAAGGGGAATTTCCAGCCAATTTCTTTAATGCATAAAACACAAATCAACACACAAATCCTGAAGAAGATACTGGCAAAGAATATGCAAGAAATTACCACAAATATTATACATGACTAAATAGAGGTTGATCCCAGAGGTTCAAGGATGGTTCAATAAACACAAATCAACACACATAATATGTCACATAAGTGCATCAAGGACAAATATTGCATGTTCATCTCAATAGATGTAGAAAAAGTTTTTGAAAAAATGCAACATTTATTGGAGATAAAAATACTGAAGAATATATAGAAGGACTTTATGTCAATCCGATAAAAATCATTAACATCATAATAATTGGGAAAATTCAAAAGCTTTACTCTAAAATCAAGGATGCCCACTATTTATCACTATTTCTATTCAACATTGTGCTTGAAATATTAGCCAGAGCAATCAGGTAAGAGAATAAAATTAAAGGGATGTGTATAGGAAAGGAAGAAGTCAAATTATCATTATTTGCAGATGGCATGATCCTTTACATAGAAGGCCTAAACTATTCCAACAGAAGCACTGTGGAATTAATAAACAAATTCAACAACATTAAGGAATACAAATCTGACACACAAAAATCAGTAATGTTCCTGTACACCAATAAGCTTATCAAGAAACAAATTAAGGAAACAATACCTTTCATGATAGCAGGAAGAAAAATTAAATATCTAGGAATATTAATCTATCTAAGTAAGTAAAAAAACCTCTACAATGAAAACTACAGCATTTTGAAAAATGAGATTGAAGTTTAATGTCAGAAAATGGAAGATATCCCCTGTTCCTGGATAGGCAGAAACAATGTAGTCAATTTGGCCACACTTCCAAAAGGATAAACAGATTTAATGCAATCCCAATAAATATACCAACAGCATTCCTCACAGAACTACATAAAACAGTAAAATTCACATGAAATCAGAAGAGATCTAGAAGAGCAAAGGTGACTGTGAACAAGAGTATGTGAGCAGAAATCCCACTTCTGAATTTCATGTTATGCTACAAAGCTATTGTGATTTAACAATAAATGCTGGTGAGGCTGTGGGGAAAAAGGACCCCTTCTCCACTGTTGGTGGGATTGTAGACTTGTGCAACCATTGTGGAATCTGTGTGTGGATTCCTCAGAAAATGAGGACTAGAGGTCCCGTTTGACCCTGCTATCCCCCTGCTAGGAATATACCCAAAGAAATTTTAAAAAGCATATTGGAAAGACAGATGTACACCCTTGTTCATAGCAGCTCAGTTTGTCACAGCCCAATCTTGGAAACAACCCAAATGCCCATCAACTAGAGACTGGATAAAGAAGATGTGCTTTTTTTAAAAAAAATGGACTGTTACTCTGTCATAAAGAATGACAAGATTCATTCATTTATGTGCAAATGGATACACCTGGAGGACACACTAATAAGTGAAGTAAATAGATCACAGATGTGCAAATCAGATCTTTTCTTTGATATGAGTGCCTGTAGATATAAAGGAGCTCCAGAATGTATGATGGTTTTTGTAAAATGGGAAATATCCAAAGGGAATTTGGTGTGGGTACATAATGAGGGGAAGGAATAAATATGATTCAGAAAAAAATGAAAGAGCATGTATACAGGGGGTGAGGGGGGTGTGGGTGGGTAGGGATGTGAGTAAAAATGAGACTTGACCTGTGTCACAAACTGGTACAAATTCCCCAGTGTTGTGTGTGATTGTGAGCTGTATATAAAATGTACCAATAAAGAATTCAATTTTTAAAAAAGCATGTTATTGACAAACAAAACAACAAGAATACCTGAATTGTGGAACAAAGGAACAGAATAAAGTATACAGAAACAACTCTAATAACAATGAGCTACCTAATATTTGACAAAGAGGGTGAGAACTTACAATGGAAGAAAAATAGCCTCTTTAACAAATGGTGCTGGGAAAACTGACTAATCACATGAAGGTTTAATCTAGACTCATATCATTCATCATGTACTAAACTAAAATGGATCAAATGTCTAAATATTAGAAGAGAAACATTATGCTGGTAGATAATTAGATCAAACTTTTGAAGTATAAAGGATAGGCAAAAACTTTCTGAACAGAATGCCAATGCAAAAGGAATAACATTAAAAATTAAATGATAACAGGGCCGGAGGGTTAGCTCAGTGGTTCCGGCGCCTGCCTCGCAAGCGCAAGGTCCTGAGTTCGATCCCCGGAAACCACATATAATGCTGGGCGTGGAGACTCACGCCCACCAGCAATCAATGCCGCATACCACAATGCCGGACGTGGTGGCTCACGCCTGTCATCCCAGCACTCGGGAGGCAGAGACAAGAGGATTGC
>PVIC010019741.1:0-30133 GCA_004025085.1 Thryonomys swinderianus | reverse complement strand
CTTCCTCCTCTTCCTTCTCGCTTTTCCTCTGTCTGTCTTCCTGGCTCCCTCCCTTCTCCCCCGAGACGGTAGCTGTAATACCACTAGAGGGCAGTAGAGACAAATTGGTAAATTACATGGTGCTGGCGTCTGCCCCGCCAGCTGTAAGCCAAATATTTTTCTTCTTGTCTGTCTCTTATAATGATTAAAAGCTTAATTCACTTATTCCACAGCTAAGAAATATATGACAAGTATATTTAGTGGCCTTATCTCTAGCTAATTTAATAAATTATAGCTATTTTGGGAAGACAATAAAGCTGGATTGTAAAGACCAGAAAACCAAAAGACATTTAGTGTTTTTTTTTTACAATAACCAATGATCATATCGTGACACTGAATTAAGTTTTTTCCAGCAAATTCACCCCAAGGCCACTGAGCTACATCCGCAGCGCATCTTATTGTTTAAGACAGGATCTCACTAGTTGTCCCCAGAATGGCATCAAATTTACAATCCTCTTGCTCATCCTAATGAGTAGCTGGGATTATAAACATGTGACATCAAACTCTCCTTTTCAGGCCAGAGATTTAGCTTAATGCTTCCAGCGTCTTCCTAGCAAGAGCAAGGTCCTGAGTTTGATCCCCAGCAACCACATACCACAATGCCGAGCATGGTGGCTTACCCCTGTAATCCCAGCACATGGGAGGCAGAGGCAGGAGGATTGCTGTGAGTTCAAGGCTGGCCTGGGCTACATAGTGAGCTCAGGGCTAGCCTGAACTACAAAGTGAGAGCCTGTCTAAAAAAATAATAATAAAAATAACTGGCCAGAGATTTAGCTCAGTGGTTCCAGCGCCTGTCTCACAAGCGCAAGGCCCTGAGTTCGATCCCGGTAACCACATACAATGCTGGGTGTGGTGACTCACACTCACCAACAATCAATGCCACATACCACAGTGCCGGGTATGGTGGCTCATGCCTGTAATACCAGCACTCGAGAGGCAGAGGCAGGAGGATTCCTAAGTTTGAGGCTTGCCTGGGCTACATAGTGAGCTCAGGGCCAGCCTGAACTACAAAGCGAAACCCTGTCTCAAAAAAACAAAACAAAACAAAACAAAAAAAACCCCAAAGCTCTAAAATAAACTTGTCTTCATTATAGTGATTTTTTAAATGCTTGCAAAAGCTATAATTTTTGAATTATGGAACAAAAAGTGCAATGGCGCCTTAGAGATCATCTCATGAAAAATGGAGAGTGTTAAAGAAATGAAGCATTTACACTTACTCTGCTTTCAGAGCTCATACTTATTTATTACTTAAGCTCCAGGTAAACAGTGTGATTTTTTCAGTAATAGGATATATATGGCTGTAGCAGCTACCTTTATTTGATGATTGATTGATTGATTATACTAGAAAATGATCCCAGTACTCCCTATGGAGCTACATCCCTACCTCTTCTTGCTTATTTACTTTAAGACAAGGTCTTGCCAAGTTGCTAAACTGCCAAGGCTAGGCTCACCTACTGCACCCTAAATCATCATCTTTTGTGTTTACACTCTTATTCAGCTTTATCCTATCTCTAGAGTCTTTCAAAAGATGTATAACCCTTTAAAATATGCTTAAATTCTACAGAGAATCTCAACACCTACAGAAAGTTTCAAGAGCCGTAGCAATGAGATCCATAGGCCAATTGGCATCTTACCAAATTTGATTCCTCTGTTCCCATCCTTCCTCCCTCCCCGCTCCCTCCCATGTTGGCTCCTTCTCCCTGTAATCTGTTTTTTGCAGGGCGCCAGGTGGAATTCATGACCTTGTGCTTTCAACACAGGGGCCAGAACCACTGAGCTAAATCCGCAGTCCTCCCTATAATCTTTTCAAAGTAAACCACAGATACAGGACCTCTTACAGATGTGTAACCATGTACTACTTAAGAAAAACATTTTTTAATTGAATTCTTTATTGGTACAATTTATATACATCTCAAAATCACATATAACATTGGGGAATTTCTACCAGTATATGACACAAGTTAATTCTCATTTTCACCCATATCCCTACCCACCCACACCAAGAGAAACATTTTTTTAACCAAAACACCCTTATCATATCTAAGAAACTAATGCTAATTTTGTGATCTGTATTACACAATAATCATAATCTATCCATTATTCAAATAGGTATTATTTTCCTTCAAAAGATTTTCTTATTTTTAAGATCTGAGATGCTATCAAGTTATATAAATTGCTTTATTTGTTAATAGCTTTTGGGGTTGTTTCTATAGTCTCTTTTGTTTTGTTTTTCATGATATTATTTTGAACCAGTTGTCCCGTGACAGTGTTTGAATGCTGTCACTGAACTTATTGTAGCACCCTCTATTTGATACATTATTGCCTGAATTGTGTACTGTTCTGAAGGCGGGTTAAAGTGAGGTTAGACATTTTTGTCAGATCCTCTTAATAGGAATGTTGTGTACTTCACATTGCATTCTGTCAGGAGGGACATGACTCAGGCTGCCTGCTCAGTTAATGGGTGATTTTTAATGAAATCTTTCCACTTGAAAGGTCTGCCCACAGAGTGGGTCAAGGGAAGGGTACAGGGTCATGCTTTGCTGCCCAGGCCACCACCAAACTCCTGGCTCAGAACTGCTTCCTGCCACCATCTTCCAAATGGCTGCAATATGGGCACAGGTCGGGTGGACCTGCATTCTCTCGCAGCTCAACAACATCAACGAAAATGACCCAATACTTATTGAACCAATTAAATGATTAGCTATTGGAAGTATCACAGCAGAAGGCATTCCTACAATGGATGGAAAGTCCCAGTGGGTGAGAGGTGAATGTTTCCCAAGAACCAGCAAGGGGATAGTTTTGCTACTGAGTGAGCTTGGAAGTGGATTCTCCACCAGCATTTGATTATATTATTGTATTAAATTACATGTTCTTGAGAAATCCATTAACTGGGTCTAATTTTCCAAATTGTTAGCATATGTAGGCAATAATGTGCTCTCTTGTTGTAGTTTATCTCTCAAGCCTTTAGATGGTTTAAATTCATAATCCTATGCATTTAGGACTTTTTTTCCTCATATAATCCTGCCAGAGTTATCTCATTGTTTGCATTTCGAGAACCAATGTTTGGCTCAGTTAACATTTGCTGTTGAAACTTTGTTTTACATTTTATTGATTTCTCCTCTTATCTATATTATGTCACTACTTCTTATTAAAGTTTAGTATTTTGTCTTTCCTAATGTAAGAATTCATATCTAAAATATTCTTCTATGTTTTTTGATACTATGTTTTAGTATTTTTCCAATGAGTGAACCCAAAGCCTCTGCCCTGGCGACATCCCCAGCCCATTGTTAGTGCTTTGATTTTGAGATAGCATCTCACTGAATCATTACATTGCCCAGGCTGGGCTCCAATTTATGATCTTCCCTAAGCCTCCCACAGTGCTGGGATCACAGGCCTGCTTGGCCAGGCTCTGCTGAAATGGATCTTATGTTATTGTTTTTTGGCTCTATTCCATGAGCTTTCATGTATAACGTGTTAGCTTTTTGAATATTGGTAATATAGTAAAAAAAAAAAGTTTTAAGGCATTGCCTATGTCAATTCAACTTCATTTTCAGTTGACTTTTCTCTTACTTCTTACTTATTGGTTGTATGTTTCTGAATCTTTGCACACCTTGTAATATTTTACTGGGACATTATTACTGTTATCTTGTTGGGTGTGCATCCTTTTGAATTCCTATAAATATTGTTTGAACCTTGTTCTGCCTAAGTTCCTTGGAAATAGTTTGATCCTTTTCTGAACTGCTTTTATGGCTTGTTAGAAATGGAGCTGTGTTTAGTCTAGAGCTAATTACAGTACTCCCTATGACTGAGGCAAAATCTTTCACAGTGCTCTTTTTTTTTTTTTTTTTTTTTTTGAGACAGGGTCTCACTTTGTAGTTCAGGCTGGCCTTGAGCTCAGTACGAAACCCGGGCAAGCCTCAAACCCAGCAATCCTCCTGCCTCTGCCTCTCGAGTGCTGGGATGACAGGCACAAGCCACCACACCTGGTGCACAGTGCTCTTCTTGCTGTCCCAGAAATCGAGAGCTTTTCTAGTCTTGCAGGGGGAAGCAAGCACTATTGCTCTCCTTTGGTGAATCGCAGTTACTGTTTCCTTTAACCATCTTGAGTTACTGTATTATTAGTGTTCTCCAGAGAAACAGATCAGGGGCAATTAAGGTGTGTGTGTGTCTTATGAGGAATTGGTTTATGTAATTGTGGAGGTTTAGAAATCCTAAAATCTGCAGTCTGCAAGCTGGAGACCTAAGAGAGACAATGATGTAAGCTCTCACCCAAAAGCCAGCAGGCAGGCTCTGAGTCTAAGAAGAGCAGATGTTCTGATGTAAATCCAGAACAGAAGCAGGCATGTTAGTGCCTACTCAAACATTCAGGGAGGAGGAATTCCTTTTTGCTCAACTGTTTTTTTCTTTCTTTCTGGTTTTTTTTTTTTTTTTTTTTTTTGAGTCAGGGTCTCGCTTTGTAGTTCAGGCTGGCCCTGAGCTCATTATGTAGCCCAAAGTCTGGAACTCAGCAATCCTCCTGTCTCTGCCTCTCGAGTGAGTGCTGGGATTACAGGCGTGAACTACCACGCCTGGCATTGTGGTATGTGGTATTGATTGTTGGTGGGTGGAGTCACCACGCCCACCATTGTATGTGGTTACCAGGGATGGAACTCAGGACCTTGGGCTTGCGAGGCAGGCGCTGGAACCACTGAACTAAATCTCTGGCCCTTTGCTCAACTTTTTATCCAAGTCAGGACGTTAGCTCACTGGCTGAGTCCCACTTCATTTGGAAGGGCAATCTGCTTTCTTCAGTCCACTGATTCAGATGTTAATCTCATCCAAAAACATTTGCACAGACAAACTCAGGACTATGTCTGAACAAATGTCAATGATCCCACGACTTGGAGAAGTTGACACGTCAAATTAACTGTCACAGTGGGTCTTTTCTTCCTCTCCAAGGTTTACTTGCCCCAGTCCTCAAGGAGGATCACCTCCAGGTTGACAGGTTCTCTGTGGATCTGTCTTCTTGCTGGGACACTGTGAATGGCAGTCTTGTCGACTGAGTCTCTGTATTCTTGGCTCTGCCTCACCTCTCTCCAGGTGGTAAAGTACAGCAATAAGGTTTGATCCATTTGATTCCTAGCTCTCGTGAATCACTGTTCTGTGTCGCTTGATATTCAATATTTGAAATGTATTTTTTCCTATATTTTTTTCCACTTTGGATTCTTTAAAGGATTATTTAAGGAGGAACATTTCAGTACCGGCTACTTTAGGCTTGCAAGTGAAGTCACTAGAGTGTTTTGGATTACAATTTTGTTTTTAGTATTTTTGTGTTTGTCTATGGTACTGGAGGTTGAACTCAGGGCCTTTTCAGTGACCAGCCCCAGCCTCTTTATTTCTTTTCGATTTTAAGACAGGGTTTTGCCAAGTGCCTAGGTGTCCCGGGCTGTGCTCAAACTTGTGGTCTTCCTGCTTCAGCCTCGCAGAGTGCTGGAATTATATCTGTGTGCCACCATATCTGGGTTTTTTTTCTTTTAACTCAGAGTTACTTAAAAGAATATTAGTCAAATTTATAAATATAAAATATTCTATTTTATAATCTTAAAATTAAAATTGTTTAGCTTAAAACATAATATATGCTATATGCTATTGACCTGCTATATACATGGTCAGTCTTGTAAATGTTCCATGTGAATCTGCACTACAATTTTAGTGCAAATTTTTAAAATAAATTCATTAAACTCACTGTCATTAGTTGTATCAATCATATCTCCTAATTGCTATTTAACTTTTGTTAACTTCATTTGTCAATAATTTAGATAAGTATATTGAAATCTCTCATCATAATAGTTGGATTTATCAATTTCTACCTGTATTTCTATTGAATTTTGCTTCATATTTTTGTAGATATTTTGCTGGGGGGATAGTTAGTATTTTTATATTTTCTTGTTAAATTGAATGTTTTTATCATTATATAGTGACAGCCTTTTTTTCTAATAATGCTTTTATTTTTAAAATCTCTCTAAGAATCATCTGATTGAAATTTG
This sequence comes from Thryonomys swinderianus, assembly GCA_004025085.1. Lineage (NCBI taxonomy): Eukaryota > Metazoa > Chordata > Mammalia > Rodentia > Thryonomyidae > Thryonomys > Thryonomys swinderianus. Next base: position 24,068 of record PVIC010019741.1, on the reverse strand, counting down.
TATTATTTGCACTTCCAAATTTTCCAGTAGCCAGATTAAGAAGGTAAAAAGCAACAAGTTATTTCAATTTTAACAATACACTTTAACCCAACATATCCAAAAAATTATATTGTCTCCATATGTAGTCATCATAATTATTAATGAGATGTTGGGCATTCTTTATGGTTTGGATCTTTTAAATCTAGTACATGCTGGACAGTCTCAGTACATCTCAAATCACACGAGACAGATTCCATGTGCTTAGTAGCCAGCTCAGGCCTACCATACTAGAAAATGCATGTCTATATAGCTACACTAGATTATGTTGGGTTAGTGTTTGGTACTTCTTTTACCCTCTTTTGCCTTGATACCTTTTAGACTCTTAACTTCTGTGTCCATATTAAAGGTATATATGTTATTTTATGGAGTTTGATAGAGGTAAAATTTGACAGTAGGACAACTCTGAAATCAGGATGTATTTTTCCGTTAAAGGAATGTTGTAATTTCCATCCAGGTGGCATTTGAACCAAAGTGCTCTTTGCCTGCATGTGTGTTAGCTTTGAAAGAACCAGTATGAACCCTTGGACGGCCAGTGGGGCAGCTTGGACTCAAACCCCAGGAAAGCAGAGTAGGGTACTTGGAATCTCTGAGACTCAAACAGTTGTAGGAGGAAAGTGTGAATTAAACGTATTTGGCAATATTTATACAGCAAGAGGAAACAAACTAAGTTCACTCTACATAATTGTTAAGTTGCCTTAAACCCCAAACCAGTGGCTTTTAGTTGTTGTTGGTTTTTTGTTTGTTTTGTTTTGTTTGTCTATTTAGAAAATACTTAATCCCAATGCTTTTGATAAGTAGATAATATACTATACAGATATTCAGGAATAGAAAAGTGATTCATAAGGTTGGATGGGGGCTAGAGATTTAGCTCAGTGGTTCCTGTGCCTGCCTAGCAAACTCAAGGTATCTGGTTCAATCCCCGGCAACCACATACAACAATGTCACGCGTGGTAACTCATGCCCACCAGCCATCAGTACCACACCCCACAATGGTGAGTGTGGTGGTTCACGGTTGTAATCCCAGCACTTGGGAGGCAGAGGCAGGAGGATTGCTGAGTCCCAGGCTTGCCTGGGCTACATAGTGAGACCCTGTCTCAAAAAAAAAAAAAAGTTGGATGGGTGTGATCAAAGTTTAGAAATACTTTAATCAATTTATTTTTCTTTATTTTACTGGCTATATGTGCACATTAGTTGCACATGATAAAATATATATTTATGCACATCAAAAAGGCCTTTATAACCAAGCCTAAAATAATTCAAAGTGATAAGAAATCTTTTTTGTAATTTGACAGCATTTCTTCTTTTTCCCTTAGATTTATATATAATATGCATCCTATATTCAGTGCATGTTACATTTGATTAAATAACTTTCTGGATTTCAGTTTTGCTTTTATGCAATATGATAATCTTCTTTAAAGTGGCAAGTTCTATAGATTTATATTTAATATACATAGATTTTTTTCTTTCTTTTTAGTGCTGGTGTTCGGGATTGAACCTAGGGCTCTGTGCATGGTAGGCAAATGCTCTGGCACCCAGCCATACCCCTATCTACTTCTATGATCCTAGTTTATGGCTTCAGATTGTGTGTGCAGTAAGGGGGCTTGAACTCAGGGACTTGCCAGTACTGCTCGGGTCCTCTAGCACTGAAGCACGCGCCGGCTCTCTTCTCTCAGTAGATGTCACTTTTAGTGCCTCTTCTAACCCTCTTGTCTTACTCATTGCCTCATCTGGAACAAAACCTGAGACTCACAATTTAAAGGGGAAGGGAATTATTTTGGTCCTCAGTTTCCATCCTGAGTCTGCTAGCTGCGATACAGAAACAGGATGCAGAGGGGAATGGCGGAGGAAAGAGAGCTCAACTCAGGGCAGCCAGGAAGCAGAGAGAAAAGACAAACCAGGAACGAGGGCACACCCTCCTGCGTCACACCCCAGCCAGGCCCCACAGCCTAACACAGTCAGCTACCCCAGTCCCGTGGCCCAATCAGCTTCCACACATAACAATTTCAGGGCACATTGGAGATGTAAGCCAAAATATTTCTCTTATTACGTGTCTTCCCATTCTGTCACGCCTTTTAATAACTACAATATTAATATTAATAACTAGTATGAATGGATGTTTCTCTTTCTTGCCCTGCAGTATACATGTGATGGTAGGCCAAATAAAACCTCCCAATAATGGCTACATCCTGATCCCTGGGACTCATGGATATGTTACTCTATACAGCAAAAAGAATTCTGCAAGAGTCCCCGGAGTTAAGGACTTGCGTTCTTCGGAGAGAGGGTCTCACTATGCAGTCCAGGCTGGGTTTTAACCCATATCCTCCTGCCTCAGCCTACAAAATGCCAGGATTACAGGTGTGACCGCTGTGCCTGGCTAAAGTCATGGCCCTTGAGATGAAGATATTTGCCTGGATTATCCAGGTGGGGCCATTTTAGTCACAGTTCCTGAAAGTGGAGGTGTATTTGGAAGGACGGTTAGACGGAAACAGCTACATTTGACAATAAATGAAGATGGCCGTGATGAAGCTTCTCCACCCCGGAAAAAACACGAAGGGGACTCTCCACTGGAATCTGCTGGAAGGAATCCCGTCCTGCGGACACGTGCTGGTTTCAGTTCAGTGAGCGTGTGCTTTGCTCAGGACCTACAGAACTGTAAGGTAATAACTTTCTGTTGTTTTAAGCCACTAAGCTTGTGTTTGTTACAGCAGCAATGGAAAACTAATAACTACTAACAATTTAAGAAAAACAAATTGTATACGGTACTTTGAAGATCTTTATTTCATTTATACTTCCAGACTGTAGACTTGCTGGCCTTTTATATGATGGCTCGATCTGAAACTGTTCCTAGTGTGGGGCTTTGTGTGGTAAGTTTTCTGAGACTTTCATTCATCAGAGAATATTTTTACCATGTCCACATATCTAAGCTATATAAAAAAGTCTAGATCCTAATTTGTTTTTCTTTTTAAAGAAGTATCTCTTTCTCTTTTGTTCCTTTTGTACATGCATTTAGAATTTCCTTTTGATTTGATGTTTAAAATTTTTACTTAATTGTGGAGGGAGCCAAGAGCATACGACCCACACATGGAGCTTCAGACTCTGGAAAGCCGAGTCTCTCCAGGTGGATGAAGGCGCCAGGGAGCTCCCAGACCGCCGGCGCCTGAGGGCGACATGATGCTGTCTTGGTTCTTGGCTACTCTGCTGGCTCCTGCTCCCTCGATAACTATCTTTGTAGACTGTCCTGGTTTCACACGTCCTTGAGGCTACGGTATTTTCTTAAGCTCATGGAGCTGTGGCCTCCTGATAGAAGGGTTAACTGTGACTTCAGTCACGTACGAGGGAGGGGGCTCCCCCCCTCAATTTGTCCCATCGTCCTCATGACCCTGTTTCCAGCCCAATAAAGTTGCCATTAGCTAACCAAGCTATTGGTCAATCTCATTGTGTCCAAGTTCGTATCCCCAGCTCGACCCCCTCTCAGAAGGAGACTCTCACACTTAATAGATCCAGATAAAAATTTTTTTTCTTATCTGCTAAGAAACAACAACTATTTGTTACTTTGGGGGCTTTGTAGATCTCATGTTAAGTCTTTCATATTTCTTTAACTTAACAATGTTGGCTGCGTTATTTCTTTAACTATCTACTGATCCTTATGTCTTTATATTTTGGTGGCTTTTACTCACATGTTAATTAGCATACTCCCTTCATATTACCTCACTTTACTTTTATATTTTCTTTTGTATTTTTCTTCCATAATCCTTTGTGGACAGCTTCTCAGTTAAACCTCCCAATATGCCAATTTCCTCAGATGGACCCGCAAAATATTTACCCCATCTATTGTGTGTTATTTAACCCATCTGTTGTACTTACCATGACAAATTTTTCCACTTGTTTTTCTTTTGAAAACAGTTTTTATACTGTCGATATTTTTTCTTGTGTTGTATTTAGTGTATGTTGTAGGAAATTTTAAAACCCTTTGTCCATTCTGAAGAAATGTGTCATCACTTCTCCTTTGTAAATAGGTAGCTGGTGGTCTCAGTCCATGAGATCCTGTGCTCCTGGAAAGCAGACTTGTTTTGTGTGTTGGGAAAAAGCCAAACCTCACCCCTGATTGGATGTGTAAGAAGCACGTGTACACAGTGCCAGGCACCAGAAGAATCATCATTAATTCTCCTTTCATGACAGCCAGATGAAAATGCTTCCAGTAGAGGATGGGGATCAGTGCTTGCTTGTATAATGGAGCCAGATATCCCCAGGGGCAGGGGTGGGAAGTCCTTGTTAAATCTAGTCTAGAAAACCCACAGGTGTTCTCTGTTTTTCACCTGCGCAGATCTTCTGTGCTACCCTGTGCTCCACCATTTCTCCCCAGCTTCTTGTAACTTCCCATTGTTTAATTTAAGATGACAGGAATGTAAGTCTGTGGGGACGGTTTTGTAGAGACTATTTATCTCTGTTTCCATAGGAACCAGGATAGGATCTGGCACATGGTAATGGCCTAATAAATCATTTTACAGTGAGATAACCTGAAATCGTGAAGCATTGGATGAAAGTGACCCAAGAATGGTATTTATATATCATTTACAAACACATACAGGGTTGTTTAAAAAGGGATAAAGAGACCCTGTCTCAAAAGCAAAAAAAAAAAAAAAAAAAAAAAAAAAAAAAAAAAAAAAAAAAAAAAAAAAAAAAAAAAAAAAAAAAAAAAAAAAAAAAAAAAAAAAAAAAAAAAAAAAAAAAAAAAAAAGGGACAAAGATAGAACTAAAGCTATAAAGACAATCTGAAGAAAAATTTAAGTTAGCAGATTCTTCCGTAGGAAAAAAGTTATTTGGTTCATTATTCATACACACAGAAAAGCCAGATCAGTAGCAGTTATGTTCTATATATATGCACATATTTAATTCTGTGTGACCTCTGTAAGGCATTCAATATTGTTGGGAAAACACTGTCTCTTGAAACTGTTTTGAAAGCCTGTGCCCTTCCCTACCTCAGCCTCTGTCACGGTTTTGGCTTTACCGCTGATCTCTGGGTCCCCATCTCCTTCCCGGATGCTTCCTTTCCCTCTACCCTGGCTCCTGGGCTCCACGTGGGTGCTCTGCTCCTCTACTTGTCTCTTCCCGAATGGTGTCCTTGCACTTCTGGGTTGTAGCTGCCACCCACATAGTGGCGATGGCTAAATGTGTAGTTCTAATCCTAATCTCTCTTCTGAGTTCCAGATTTACTACCTGCTGGACCTCTCTGCCCGAAGTTCTCAGTGGCATGTTCACTTGAAATATTTTCCTCACCAAATATAGTTCTTCTAGTAACCGTGACTATTTTACTCACCCCAGAAATCTCAGCATTATTTAACTTGGGCGTGAGAAGTACTGGAGATTGAACCTAGGGCCTTGCGTACTCTAGGTAAGTGCTCTACCACCAAGCTCCACATCCAGTTCTTCCCATCAGTTCTTAGTCTACCATTTTGGTAACGTCCTGTTTGCCCCCCTTTTGTTCTCTTCTCAGGCAGCCTATGACCATTACTTTCCCTAAAATTATGCAGTAGCTCTCAATCCCAGTGATAATAAAGCCTGAACTGTCAGCATAAATTCTTTCTTCTAGTCTCTTCTGATCTGTCCCATCCCTAGGCCAGTGGTGATGTTTTCAATAAAAACTCTAAATGGTCTGATATCAATTTGCTATGCTGTACTCTGTGCTGTGAGAGGTTCAAACAGCTTATGATTCTTTAAATTATTTCCAAATTAAAAATTTGACAGATTATATAATAAAGAATTCTACAATCTGAAATATTTATGAAATGTACTGAAAGCTTAACAATTACATAGTATAAAACTTACTGAAAATAATATTAAATACAACTAAGAACTGTAAGTCATTAATATAGATAAATCAGACAAGTGTTGAGATAATTTATTTGTTTGTTTTGGTCCCGGGGATCGAACTTGGGGCCTTGTGGTTGTGAGGCAAGCTCTGGAACCACTGAGCTAAATCCCTGGCCCCAAGATGATTTTTTTGTGATTTAAAAGAAAAACATGTAACAATTAAAATGAGATGGAGTGCTATTCAATTAAACAAAGGTCCTATGATATTAAAACATGGGGTTAATTACTTTGTTACATATAGATGAGAATATTTAAACACTTAAAAAACAATGACAAACTTGTGATTCTGTAAACACATCCAATTGTGTTCTGTCTGGAGCATCTGCTCTGCAGCCTGGCAAGGATCAGCAACAACCTGGCTGAGAAGAGGAAGAGGAGGGCCTTGAGCTCAGCCAGAAGGAAAGGAATCCATAAATTCAATAATTTTAAGAGAAAATGAAGGTTGGGTAGGACATGAAACAGAGAAGTCTTGCAGAACGAAAAGTAAGCAAGAGAGAAACTACAATTAAAGCCAGGCACCTCTGATCCCTGAGACAGGAGGCCAGCATGTTCGAGCCCTGCCTGTGCAACATCACGACTTAGTCCAAGCCTGTCTCCAAATAAAACATAAATGAGTAGAAAAGGATTGAAAGAGATATCACTCAGTGTGAAGGATCTGAGCTCTGAGTATGAGGGTGGGGGGTGGGGGGTGGAATTTAATGAACCAGCTTTCAATCCTGTGGACTTGGCAATCAGATCGTCATCTCATGGTGATTACACTATAAAGAGAAAATCTACATGTAAATATTGGAATATTGAAATAATGGAATATTTGTAATTAGAGATCTTGGACCAGTAAGCATTTCCTTGGGAGAAAGTCAAGGGACAATGTGGGGAAGGGACAATGTCTGCCTTGCAAGCACAGAATGAAGTCACAGCATGAGACAAAATGGCTTATGCACATACACAGGATTAACTTGAGATCATGCTGGGCAGAGCTTTGCGGTTCCATCCACCTGTGTTGTCCTGTTTTGGGTCAGAATTCCTGTAAATTAATGAAGCACGTGATTGTAAGTGTCTCCTATGGTTTGTTTGTGTATTGCTGTTTGGAAAGACACCCTGGAAACTGAAAACCTGGATTTAGAAAGACATTCACATCTACCAGGGGTTTGGAGCTATCCAGGGACTTTGCTATTCGTTTTCTCTTCCCATCCCTTCATTAATAAGTGGGGGAGGAACACTGGGGTAGAGAGGGAAGGGGCAACTCTATCCAAACCGTTTCTGAAGCTTTGAACAGAAAGCTAACAACTGTGAGGAATTTTTAAAATAAATTCTATCTCCTCAAAATGTAATCTTAGGTTTCTTTTAAAAAAAGGTTTGGGGGCCAGAGGGTTAGCTCAGTGGTTCCTGAACCTGCCTCGCAAGCACAAGGTCCTGAGTTCAATCCCCGGAAACCACATACAATGCTGGGCGTGGAGACTCACGCCCACCAGCCATCAATACCACATCCCACAGTGACGGGTGTGGTGGCTCACGCCTGTAATCCCAGCACTCGGGAGGCAGAGACAGGAGGATTGCTGAGGTCCAGCCTTGCCTGGACTACATAGTGAGCTCAGAACCCAGCCTGACTTACAAAGCAAAACCCTGTCTCCAAAAAAAAAAAAAAGGTTTGTAGAGCCAGAGATTTAGCTCAGTGGTTCCAGCGACTGCGTAGCAAGTGCAAGGTCCCTGGTTCGATTCCCAGTTACCACATAACAACAATGCCGGCTGTGGTGACTCACGCCTGTAATATCAGCACTTGAGAGGCAGAGGCAGGAGGACTGCTGAGTTCAAGGCTTGCCTGGGCTCCACAGTGAGCTCAGCGCCAGCCTGAACTACAAAGTGAGACCCTGTCTCAAAAAAAATAAAATAAAATAAAAAGGTTTGGTCAGGTGTGGTGGCGCATACCTGGAATCTAAGCACTTAAAGAGAGTCAGGAAGACTGCAAGTTTGAGTCTAATTTGGGTAATTTAGGGAGACCCTGTCTCCAAAAGAAAGGGGGGATGCAGTTGGGGCTGTAACTTCCTGGTGGGAATTCAATTCCCCACTAATAAAAAAACAAGTTTGAGGGAAGGAAAAGTAAGCTTTTTATATACAAAATGGTTGGCATCAAGTTACTATTGCATGGAAAAAATAAAAACCAGTGAATATTCTATGTCTATTTTCATGTAAGAAATGAGAGAATAAGAACATATGGAGTAGCTGATATGATGAGAACAACTCACCTAAAGAGTTACATAGACCCCCAAGTGAAGTGGTTTCTGACAACGAGGGCAGATGGAAAACAAGGTGAATGAGGATGGGATATGAGACTATCTTAATGATTTTTATATTCTTATATTTTAAATATCCTTATATTGAAAATATTTTATCTATTAAAAATAAAAGTAAGTTTAACCCCTGATGTGATTTTTTTTATCTTCTGGAAACATCAGAAGAAAATTATCCATTGATTCACTTCTTCCTAATATAGTCTAGGAAGAGAAGGAGAGAGGGAGGGAGGGAGGAGGGAAGAAGGGTGGGAGAGAGAGTGGAATGAAGGAAATAATCTTGATAGGCAATGACTCAACACAATGTGCGATTATACAATAAATACATGGAGTTGTGAAGAATTATGATTGTAAAATGTATTTAACAATAGTACTAGTAGGAAAATGGGATACCAGTTGGTATGCAAAGCATGATTGTTTATATGAAATAAAAAATTGCGCAATAATGCACTCAAATGCTGTAAAAGTACCGCACACTAACTGATTGGCCACTGGTGCTCCAGTGTACCAAAACGCTAATGTGAGAAAAGTGCTTTTTCTTTAAACTTTGTTTTCTAATGTGTCTAACTAATAAGTTAATATTAACTCATATTAAGGGAAACTCATACTAAGCAAAAAAAAAAAGAGATTAAAAATAGACCACCTTTCACTCTTTTGAAGCAGGATATCATTCTGAAATTTGCTCTTTCTAACACGTAGTAGTAGCAGAAGCATTGATACTTAGTCAACAGTGAGCCTATCCCAGGTATTGCTGAAAGTAACTTATGAGGATTATATGATTTAAATTTCAGAACAAAGGGAGGTAAAAGTTCCTTCCTCTGTTTCTGTTCCCCAACAAAATATCTGAGGCACGGTGAGGGTAAGTATCTGTCCTACGTCACCCTGATACAGGCAGCAAACCTAGTCTGACTGGGGACCGAGTCTGACCCTGGACTTGTGATCTTTGTGGCTGTGTCACTCCACTTCATACCCACCTGTGTTGGGTGCTTAATTCGCTTTGATGTAACTGTATAATCTCAGCATCCCCGGAGCTCTTTAATCTCTCAGTTCCTGCAATCTAGCTCAGCACCTGGCTTTAAATACACAGCTTAATATTTGTTGGATGAACAAATGAATTTACTTTAAGCTAGACAAGTTATTCAACATTAATAATCATCTTTGCATTCCTAATCATGTTGGTTTGGTCCCTTCTGTAATGCTATTAGAAATAACTGTTCAGACACACTCTTTCTTAGCAGTCATACACTCCTGTGCAGTGTGACTGAAGAGTACATTTGTATCAATCATTAAATCTGCCGAGGAAAATTTATAATACATTAAGGGCCCAGCACATAGCAGGCAGGGTCCTAAGTGGCAGCTACATACAGATAAAAACTCAGTTGCAAGGAACTCATAGGCTGGAGAAGCATCCATGGGTACCTGTCTTCCCACCTGAGGAACACACGAGTCACCAGAGAACTGACAGGTGACAGTTCCCTCTAACTGGGCTGGAGGGTCTTGGACGACTTCCTGGGGTTGGGGGCACTGACTCTACTCGGGTTTAAGGAAGAATAAGAATGAGGCGAATGGAAAGAGGTGGCCATGAGGAGGATGAACCAGGAAATAACTTTAACATCAGGAGATGCAAAAAGAACGTTTATTTTATCAATTGCTATTTTGATGAAATGATAAGAGCCTTACCATTTCTATGTGGATGATCATTAAAGTAGCCTGGAGAACATGGATAGAGAGAAGTGTAGCACATGGGCAAGCCCATGTGAACATGCAATATGAAAGAAAAAGGGAACAGTTATGTGTTGTGGAACATTAATCTTACTATGGAACACATCTGTGTTTTCTGACATTCTTAGCAGTAATTGCAACAATGGTGACCGAGCCAGTTCCCTCTGCCTTGATTTAGATGCATGAATTCTTTTCAGTGAACACCTTGCAAGCCTTTGCAGAGTTAACTTCCCCATTATGACTCATGAGCCAGTGACCAGGGAAAAAGTTAACAAGCTAAAAACTAATCTCATTTTGAATTCAGACACTTTAACCATTGGGACTATTTCAGACCAAATAAACACGACCAAGTACATCAATGGGATTTTTCTTTTGAATTCTAAAAACAAAGGAAGTGTCTGAACATACCCTTTATTTTTTCCCCCCCAGAGGATCAGGTTCATTGAGACAAATCACTTTTATTTTTATTTATTTATTTTTGTGGTACTAGGGGTTGAACATGGGGCCTCTATACTTGGTCACGCCTACAGAAATCACCCATTTTTAAAAAAACCTACAGCTTTTAAAATTTCACTGTACATACTGTAATCTATACCCCAAGTTCCTTTATCTTGACTACTTTATGCATCAACTAGAATTAATTAGAATTAATTAAATTCAAGAGAGCTTTTAACTAAGGCACTATGAAGCAATTAAGACAAACTTGGAAATGTTACCTACTTTAAGTAAGAGAGCAGTGAAAAATCACAAAATAATCCAATAAACTTCTATTTTTTCTGCAAAGGAAATTTCATATCAGCACTACTAAATTAAATGCATCCCAAAAAGGTACGTGTGTGTGTGTGTGTATGTGTGTTTATAGGTGAGTAAATTGTGTTTTTAGTGTCAACAATTTGGGGAAAAGATCAGATGGGTAAAATCTGACTTATTTCTTCTATGCCTTTAGTAATTATTTCCAAACCTCTGTTAATTGAACAACTGGTAGCCTGAAGCAATCCTGCCCAAGAAACAGGCAGCTCTTTATGTTTACTTTAATACACAACACATCCTAGGCATACATTAAGTACAAAATACCAGCCTTTTAGATCCCTTATCATACAAGGTCAGGAAGAAGTTCATTATAGGGCTTCTTTTGTAATGAGTAGGTTTTACTTTCACTCCTTCAGTGACGAAATGGTCGTGGTGATTCACCAGGCTGTAATTTGTGTTTGATGTTCAAAGTGGCTGGTTAGATAGTACATTTCCCATCCCAAAGCTGTGTGAATCCCTGGTCCCACCCCTGCAAGGCTGGCATTGCCAGTGTGAAGACAGCCATTGTCCATGCACCAGGAAAGCCCTGGGCAAGGACTGAGGAGTAAGCTACCAGTTTTCTTCCATTGGATGTTAGGAGCTGCATATTTGACCTGTTCGCTCGATTTTCTCTTTGATTCCAGTTATTACCTCCATTTTTGGTTCTATCCCCAGGTCTCCCAGCCATTTAAATAGTTACTTTGACTTAGTTGAAATACTCAAAGATGCAAATTATGCCACCTAGAAAACTGAGGTCTCTGTGGTTGCATGTGACTGAGACGCTGGCAGTCACAGCCCGTTAGCCTAGGCCCGGGCTTCCTGACCACAGCGCTGCTGACATTTGGGGCTGCATAACTCTTGGGCACAGCAAGAGTCCTGGGCATTCCTGATCTCTACTCTGATACCAGTCACAACCTTCAAGATTGTGAAATTGTTTCAGACACTGCCAAATGCGTCCAGTGAGACAAGCAGCCCTCATCTGAGAACAGTATTCTAGATCTATAGCCCAATGTGTCTAAGGAGGATTTCTTCCCCCAGAGAACTTGAATAGTGTACCTTATGGCCATAGTCCACACCGTGACCTGAGAGAGGAAAGAGATCCTCTTTCTACTGTACTTCACACCTCACTCTAACTAAAGCAAACTCAAGGAAGCCTCTAACAAAAGCCCCTGAACTTTAAAAAACCTGGTTTAACCCGTTTCTGCTGCTGTCATGACCAACAAGTTACCAGTTTCTTTTTTTAATGATTTTGCTGCTGGGAATCTGCTCTCCTTTCCCTACTCTTTTGTTTAAAGGCAGAACTTTTTTGTTTTTCATCCAAATCTCTGGGCTGCTGGGAAGGAAGTGAAATCCTTCTGTCATGCTGTGGAAACTGTTCTCTTCGCTGTCACCCGAAGCCATACTCCTGCGTCTCCCTGGACACAGTCAACAGTGTTCCTCATGGCCTTCCACCCCTGCTGCAGACCCGCCAGTCAGTTCCTCTTGTCCTGTTGTAGAGTTTTCCCCTCAGGAAACCTGAGAAGAAAGCCTGTCCTTAGCCTTGATTGTGTCCACACTCCTTCTCTACCTGGGAAGAAGCCTTGCTTTCTAATTCTTTTTTTTTTTTTTTTTTTTTTTTGGCCTGTGGACCTTGTTTACTGAAAGAAGTCTGGTGTTACCTTACGGAAGTGCGTCTCCCGGCTGCAGCTACACCAGAATCAGGTGGCGGGCCTGCTGAAACACACTGCTGAGTCTTTACCCCAGACTTCTGATGCAGATGGCGTAAGAATGATCATTTCCATTCATATGAAGTTCCAGTTTTTGCTGGTGCTTCTTTGGACACTGTACTCTGGGAACCATGACCATAGGGCAGAATAGCGGAGGAAACCCAGGCCCCCATTAAATCTGAATGAGGGTGAATCACTTTGACCTTCCAATTATTTCTCCCAAAACATGGGTGCCAAATGTGGGAACCAAGGGAAGGGAATGTAACTAGAACCTTTACATTAGATTTTAGTCTCCTGTGAGTCGACGGCACAGAGAAAAATAATAAGTAGGCAGAAATGAGGCTTAGAGAAGCTGAGTTTGGGCCTGATCCATGCTACTCTGGGTAGCACAAGACCTCAGGCCCCAGCCCACCACACCTTTTATTCAGCACCTCTAGAGTAACAGAATGTAACAGACCCCGTGGGCAGGGCAGACACCTCCAATAGTCCTAAGGACCTTATGCAGATGAAGATCCTGCTGAGCAGGGCAGACTCGGCAATGGAGTAGTTCTGCCTTGAAGCATCACAGGAAGTGGGACCACCAGAGTTTTTGTTGTTAGCAGAGGTGAAGGCAAGTTGAATCCAGAGTCGGTCTGCACCAGGAAGGCCTGATCAAATTTGACCTTCCAATTATTTCTCCCAAAATATGTTCCCAACAAATCACTGGTTCATTTTCCCCTTTATCTAAAAGATTAGGTTTTTTATTTTTGCTGTTTCCGTCTTGCTCACAATGCCAGCCAAGCTTGGAAAGAGCAATAAAGAAACTTCTAGATTTCCAATACAAAGAGATACAGCACTGTAGCTCACATATGCTTTGGTGTTTCTAGCTGTACTAGCCTTTGGAGGAGAGTTTTGATGTCCTGCTTTTGTGAAACAGATTGCATCTGTTAGCTTTGAAACATGTTGGCACTTATTAAGTAAATATTGAGAGTCTTCTAAAGAAATCTGGATAAGACCATGAGATTTGGAGTAGGAACACTTGAACCCTAGTCTGGCTGAAGGGCTTGACTAAGTCATCTTGTGGGATTTTGCAATATTCAAGGCTTCTCACCTAGACAATAAGGGGTTTGGATTTGTTCTTAAAGCCTTGCCATGCTATGGCCATGCTATGATTCCAGAATACAGCTAACTTGATATGCTGAAGTTCTGCTTGGTCTCCCCTCATAGGCTCCAATGTGGCTTTCTTAAAATGAGGCAGTTTGTGCCATCTTTTGACATATCACATGTGGTGGGTTGAACGAAGATACCCAGATATTGGTCTCAATAACTTGTGAATGTTACTTCCTGTGGTAATGGGAGCTACACAGAAGTGATTCAATTAGAGGATTTGGGAATAAGTAGATTATCCTAGGTTATCCAGAGATCCTCCTGTAATCACAGGATCATATAAGAAGAAGACAAAGAGATTTGACAACAGAAACAGAGAGAGAAGAGATCATGTGATTTTAAGCTCTTAGCCAAAAATTAATAGTCCCTTTTATAAACTAGGAAGCACCTTGTAGTTTTACATAGCATTACCAGGAATGAGTATGAAGCCAATATAAGCTTTTCTAAGCAAAACTAGATCAACCTAGAGGAAGAATACTATTGAGAAGATGAAAAGATAATTTCATTTAACAATTTTAGGCTTATCTTTTTTTTCTGGGATTATAGTCTAGATGAAATCATAGAATACTAGCACTCCGAGATGCCATGGCCAATAACACATTTGAACCCCTGATTTTTGGTTTAGTAGATAAGGAAACTGATGTTGAAAAAGTTAGTTGTTTGTTCAGGATCTTAAAGAGTCTTAGAGAAACTTTTCTAAATCTTGATCCTAGCCCAGCTCTGAGGAACTGTGAAGTGCTTGTACCTTCTAACCAGTCTGCATGCAATTCAGAGTCCTCTTGTTGCCCGAAGTCATCTCTTCAAGCTCACATGCCTTTAGTTTTCATGAAAACATGCCTGTACATTCAGCTTCACAGGGAATACAAAGAAACAAGGTCTCTACCCTTGAAGAATTTATAATCCAGTTAAAAGGAGAATAAGATTTGACTTTACTCACAGCAGATCATAAAGAAAAACCTTCCCTTACTTTATTCTGAACTCAGGGTGAAATAAGTTGTTTCCTTTCCAAATCATAGTTTTTCATTTCTAAATGAGATATTTGAAAAATAGGATGTTATGGATTAAATTATTTCCACAAGGCTGCTTGCTTAACAGAATTTTAATCACATGAGGGTGGGGCCGCCACATTACTAGATATTGTTCTTTATTTATTTTAATTAATTAGCCTATTTACTGCTGTACTATCAACTAAACTCGGGGCCTTGTTCATGAGACACAGCACTTTTAACATCCCCAGACTAAAAAAAAAAAAACAAACATTTTGAGATGGTGTCTTACTAAGATGCCCAGGTTAGACTTCAGGTTGAGACCCTCCTTCCTCTGCTTTCAGTAGCTGGGCTTGCATGCACGCACCAGCATGCCAGCCAGAGGATTGTTTTTACATAGAGCCAAAGCTCATCTGAGGTCATTCAGCTAAACGGCCACCCATATGTGCTGTGTTTGCTTTTCCGGAGCTCTCAGCAGAGATGGGGATGGAATCACACAAACAAAATGCTTCTCCTTCAACCAAATGCTTCCACGCTCTCTCATGGGAGATAGCCTCAGTCATTCTAGGAGGGCATAAATTATGAAGAAAAGCATGAAAGTTTTGTTAATAAACATTCATTCAGAATCTACTTATGAATATTTCCTAAGCTTTTACTGCATGCCAACCACTATCAAATACTGAATCAATACAGTGGTGAGTAAGAGAAGGAGATGTTTGCTTTTACAGAGTCTAAATTCTAGTGGGGCAGACAGGCCATGAACCACAGACTAGAAAATCCTCATAGGAATAAACATCCTGCAAATAAAAACATGATTATAAAGCACAGACTACAGGATCAGGAAAGGCTTTTTGGGAGAAGCGACTTGAAGGCAAAGAGTTGCATGGCAAGATGAGGCTGGAGGAAGTGACAGAAAAGGCCGTGGGCTGAAAAGCACCATGCACAGAGGCCCCCGGGCCAGAAGGGACCAGGTGTGCCTCGGAAACAGAATTTGGAATGTGCAGTCGGGTTCTGCCGGAGAAAAGTGCAGCACTAGCGGTGGGGTCAGGGAGGTAGGCGGCCAGATCAGGCTTTGCAGAGTTTTAACTCCGAAGACCTCGGAAGACCTCTGAAGCCGGAGAAACACTTCAAACAGGAGAGTCGTGCTGATCCACTTTACATTTTCAGAAAACTTCTCACGCTGTGGGGAGCATGATGTACACGGAGGAAGAGAGAAGCAAGGCAGCAAGTTAGGATGAAACGGCCGTGGAGCAGCTGAGGGGCGGCAGCAGCTGTCACCTACACCAGGGGACCTGCCTACGTGAAATTTATCAGAGCAGCTTGCTAAGCCTTCATCGCCTCACTCACAAAAAGGGGTTATAATATGTTTACAGATTTGTTTGGGGGATTAAGATAAGTGCCCAAGGAATATGAAATAGTCCGTGAAAGCCAAAGGATGGTGCAGTCACTCTTCATATCCATTCATATGCTACAGTTTTGCTAGTTAGTAGCCAGACCCATTGTGAGGTGGGGCTGCTTTCACACCACAGGGCCCCAGTCAACTAGTTGCAAAAGCATCTACTGACTTGGTAGAAAAAGTCCACTGACCTCTGCTCTGGGCCGCAATGGCAAAAGAGAGAAATGTAAGAGAAAGGAGCTGTACCTGCACCCCAGACAACCCATGTGTTCAGAGAGATTGGAATGGGGCGTTGTACCCTGCATTTTCCAAATGCCTTGAAAAGAGTGACCACAGCTGAAAGGACATGATTAATAAAAAGGGAACCATCTGAAATAAACTTTGAATGTTATTGTCACACAAACCAACCAAGAGTATGCTGTAAATGTTACACTAGCCCTCTATTTGCATTATAGTCATCAAAATTTTATTAAATAACCTGCTTTAGATGCATAAATTTAATGTGAACAAAGATAACAGAAGATAAATATACCCATATAAGATAAATATACCCATATAAAGAACCATCAAATGTAGACCATGCACACAGTCAATAAATACCAGTTTAGCATTAAATACAAACTAAGCTTCGTCCTAGGTGCTAGAACATGTAACACGACATGACAGACATGAGAATAGACCCTACTCTCATGGGACTTTGAATTTCAATATTTCCTTTTGGGAAACTTAGAGAACTGACTGTTCTATCTGGGTATGACTGAAGAAAGGCCTTCTTCTTCAAGAAACCACCTGTATCGATAGCAAACAATGCAGAAAGTATTGGTTTTGCTTAGGGTCTTCATTGCCATCTGCTCCAATTTTTAAGATAAATACCCTACTGCCATTCTGATGTGCGTGACTCATTTTGTAGCACAGAAACTTGGTCTTTTGTACACAAAAGCACCGGATGATGTGTACAGAACAAAAAGTACTGATGATACCCAGAGAAGGGATGGCACTGGGGTGATGTTCTTTTTCTAAGATGGTGATCACAAGAACTCCACACAGTTCTCCAAAGTACCAATGTGATTTAAGAATGTTATAGGCTATAAAAAAAAAAGAGGCAGGGGGCAGGGAAATGTGTGCGAGCAAAGTGATCCTTTATAGACTGTTCAAGTAGTCAAGAAATGTGGGTCTCCTCGAGAGTGGGGCTGTTCTGCACATAGTCTTGGGGAGTCATGTTGTTCTCACTTTCCTCAAATCTTATTTTCTTAATTTCTGACTTAGGAAGCCCATATGAGTCCAGAGGTGTATGTCACCTATACACTCACTGTGCAACTGGAGCTTCTACCAAGAAGTCTCAAGTGATGTCATTAGAAACAGTTTTACAGAATG
This sequence comes from Thryonomys swinderianus, assembly GCA_004025085.1. NCBI lineage: Eukaryota > Metazoa > Chordata > Mammalia > Rodentia > Thryonomyidae > Thryonomys > Thryonomys swinderianus. The sequence continues at coordinate 6,751 of PVIC010019741.1, read as the reverse complement.
CAGAGACTGAGACAGGCAATTCCACTGATGTGGGGGGCAAAGCCTGCATTCAGGAGGCCACATGGCTCCACGTGAGGTTTCTGTGGGTGCATTGCTTAGACTGAAAATGAATCAAGAGAGCCCAGCTCTGGTTTAGAATGGAGGCGAGTAAAGGTAAGTAAGAGATAACCAAGAAGAAAATGTGAGAAATGAGATGATGTTTTTTTAAAGTTTATTTTAATATTTATTTTGACTGAAAATCTGGCTTTCTTTCTTCTCAGAAGTCTTGTCCTTGAAGCTTCAAAATTGCTTTTATTCCCTTTTCCCCATTTCCTAGATGCCATGTCAATGAAAACCCCCCACATTTTCTGTCATTTTCTTTTCTAACCTCCCGCAACTAAAATCAACACAGTTCATTTCACCGGGAATTCAGGAAAATGCAGGAAGGAAAATTTGCTGTTCCTTATTAAAGTGTAATGGAAAGTTACCAATGTATTTCCCATTGCTAATTAGTTAGCTTTACATCAATTTTAGTGTATATATTTGAGGGCTGATGTTACTATTATTCATATTAGCACATATATGTCTTGAAATTCAGACAAGATGAAAAATGGATGTGATGATTCCATTTCTATCAAAGTGTGGAAAAAAGGTAGAATTAACACCTCTAGTGTTTCTTTTCCTCTTCGGTAATTGTCCTATGATTTTTATAATCCTATTCCATAAAGTACTTTGTAACTGGGTTTATTAAATCAACAGTTAGTTACCTCAAATATGTTGAGTGGGATAGTGTTTGTTATTCCACAGAAGATACCAGAATAACCTCTATTTCCTTTCAAATGTTTAAGAAACTTAAGACATGGAATTAGACACTAAAATAAGTTGTCTAACCATATTCTACATGGAATTGCAAAACTAACCCAATAAATAAAACATTATACTCTCATTCTACTTGAGCTTGATAGAAATATTGCTAGGTCATGATTTTTATTGTATATTTAGAAGTATGAGCTTCTACCCAGTTGAAGCTTACTTGGGAGAAAGAGCCAAAAGCCACAAGAAAGAAAACATTTTGGTTCAACTTTGTTCTGGATGAGCTGTGTTTCCTCACAAAATTTACAAATTGAGGAACATATCTACATGCTATTAGAGTCTCCAGGGTTAGGGGTAAGCAAATATATATCCCTTCAATTTGAGAAATACTTTAGCCCTTGCTTATTTTATGAAAGAAATACACATTCGGTAACCATCATTCCTGAATTTAAAGAAGGAAACAAATTCTCATAGGCTTAGTCCTTTATTATGTATGAGTCTTGTTTCTCTGCTTGTGGGAAATCATGAATACCATAGGAGAAATCAGATCTTCGGTCTTGTTGATGGCCAGGTGGAAAATTCCTCTTATTCAGTTAGAGTCGAATTACAGTGGAAACTAATCTGAAAGGAGAGGAGTGTGTACCTGTTGATGAAGAAAAATATCGTGAATGCAGAAGCTGAGTGATGGAAAAGGGAAAATTCCTGTAGTTCTCTTCCTTCTGGAGGATCGTGAGTAACATGGCATAAAAGCCAGGGATTAAATAAGATTGAAGACATAAGCTGTGCTCAGTACATGCATCAACTCTGCACAGTGCATGTCATTGTTCTGTGCTGTAAACACATACTAATAAACAAAATTAATAAAAGTTTAAGTAAATTATATCTCTCTCTCTATATTTTTCCAGTACTAGGAATTTAATTCAGGACCACTGAGCCATATACTGGCCTGGAATTAAATTATACTGAATCCTGTGCTATTATCTTTTTTTTTTCTCTACACTGCTGTTAACATTGTGGAGAAGTTTGCATCTGGGGCAGTTTCCGTGACCTTTTACTTGCCCAGTTTCCTTTATACCAGGGAGCAAAGGCAGGTAAAATGCTGAATAAAAAGAGAAATTCAGAACAATATTTTGGTTTTACCCTGTCTTGGAAGCAAAAGTGATTTTCAAAATAAAATTAAAGGTAAGGTTCTTTTAAAAAAACAGATTGTTTGCATTCAAAGTAAATTAAGTATCACGTACAAAAGTGATGCTCAAATATGACAAATGTGGTGAGATGACTGAGTTTGGAAAACATAGCACCCTGTATGGAGATTCAATCAGCTCTCAGACTTTTTCCTTTTTCATCCTCCCCTCTTTAAACTCTTTCTCTCCTTTTCCTTTCTACTGTGTATCGTTTAGCAGAACACATTCTTAGTGTATAACATGCCTGACATTGTGTGAGGTACTTTGAATCCAGAAAGACAAAGATTAATACAGTATCATCTTTCCTCAACCTTCTCAGTCTGACTTGAGAGACAGACCTGCAAACCACTCTTATGCAGTGAGAAATCTGATGTGCATGCAAAGTATACTGTAGCCCAGAGGACTGGCAGTCTGGAGGGGAGCAAGGGGAGGTATCAGATTTCGACCTTGGAAATCAGTCCAGTGAAATACAGGTTAAGTTCATAAATATCCCCTTCATTTATTCAGCAAACCTCTTCAGACAAGGGGTACAGATTTGTATAACCACTATCTCCTTGTCTGTGTCCTCTCTGATTAATGGCATCTGAATGTTTCTATTATATCTTTTTCAGGTCCAAATCCCTGTACCCTGTATCTGAAATCCTTAAGGAAGATGTATTTACAAGTCTGAATTTTTAGTACAGTAACATGGCACCCAACTGTGTCTCACATGACACATGGAGGGTCTGGGGCAATCTGCATAGTGATATTATAGGGGTGGTCACATTAAATGGGACAGACTATATAGCCTCAAATTGATTAGATTTAGGTTTTATAGGATTTTTTTTTGATTTGTAAATTGTGGGAAAGGGTTTCAGAGGGCACTCTTTAAAATAATTAGAGGCATACTATAGTGTTTGGGGAAGAACAAAGAATGGAGTCTTGATGGATGAGTAGGAGTTAGTCAGACAGAGGAGAAAGAAGCAGAGGGCTGGATGAGGAGAGGAGTTTCGAGGAAGAGGAGTGGTCTATGGCCTTGGGGTGGCAGTGGAAACGTAGAGTCCTGAGCCAGATGGAGACGGGACGCTGAGACCCGGGGAAGAAGTAGACAGAGACCCTTCTCTGGCCTGTATTTCTGAAGGGTAGAGCAAGCCTTACAAAGTCTTAATAGCACAGAGTCATAGGAGCAGATCTAGGGTGTTAGGAAGATCAGAACACTGGAAAACAGCATTGCTCATGCCCTGTGCGAGGTCACTGTAGCCGTCTAGGTAGCAGGTGATGAGAAAATGCAAATTAGCATGGTCTGCACGGAGTCCTTAGTAAGTCACCAATGGGAAGGTTAAAGACAAAGAAATTATAACAGACAGACACAGTGCTTTTTAATTTTAAAATCAGTGCTGAAGATAAATTCAAGACTTCAAATGCAAAAAAAAAAAAAAAAAAAGTTCTACTAGTGAGCTACGTCTCTAGCCCAAGAGGGGATATTTTAAAGGACTGTGTTGGACACAGGAGCTGCTTGGACTGGGAGGCTGAGGTTGAGAGGCCAGCGTCCTTCCCTGGTTAGAAGCCTGTGACGCCAGCAACAGGACAGGGGGCGCCGGCAGAGTACGTGTCCCCTCGGGACGGACAAAGACTCATAATGTGTTCTGTTGGGCTCAGATACAATGCGAGCACGGGGTTCAGCAGGCTCAGTGGGATTTGAGAGTCATTACGGGACAGCGAAGCCTGGACTTAGTGAACGACAGCATAGAGGCGGTGAGGAGTGAGGAGCACAGGTCAGAGCCCCAGGAGACGCTGAACGAGAAGGCAGGGCCCGCACCCTTACCCACCCACCACCGGAGCATCTGTACCAGTATATGACACAAGTTAACTCTCGTTTTTACCCGCATCCTTACCCACCCACAACTCCCCACGTCTTATATACATGCTCTTTTATTTTCTTTCGGAATCATCTTTATTCTTTCCCCTCATTACATTCCCACACCAAATTTCCTTTGGATATTTCCTATTTCACATTCTAGTACTCATTTACTCCTATCATACATTACATTACTATCATTACATTACATTACTATCATACATTACATTACTCCTATCATACATTCTAGTACTCATTTACATGTATAGGTTCTTATACCAAATAAAAAATCTGGTATTTGCATATCTGTGATCTATTTGTTTCACTTATTAGTGTGTCCTCCAGGTGTATCCAGTTGCACATAAATGAATGAATCGTGTCATTCTTTATGGCAGAATAATACTCCATTTTATAAAAAACCCCACATCTTCTTTATCCAGTCTCCAGCTGATGGGCATTTGGGTTGTTTCCCAGATTGGGCTATCACGAACTGAGCTGCTATGAACAAGGGTGTACTTATGTTCAACATCACTGGTCATTGGAGAGATGCAGATGAAAACAACACTGAGATTTCAACTCACTCCACAAAGAATGGCTGCTATTGCAAAGTCAACCACCAATAAATGCTGGCGAAGCTGTGGGGAGAAAGGAACCCTTCTCCACTGTTGGTGGGATTGCAGACTCGTGCAACCATTGTGGAGATCCGTGTGGAGATTTCTTAGAAAACTAGGATTAGAGGTCCCATTCGACCTGCTATTCCCCTACTAGGAATATACCCAAAGGAACTTAAAAAATCACATTGGTTAGAGTTATTCTTTGTAGCGGGTGGGAAAAATACTTCCTATTCTTCAGTCACTCCTTACCTGTACCTTTAGAAAGTTCGCTTCTCCCAGTCTCACTTGAACTGTTACTCATTCATATTTTTTTTAACTTACGTAAATTTAGTTAAAAGAAGAACTTAGGCTCCTTACCATAAATGGAAAGCCTTTCACTTACCAAAAAATAGTAACAATAAACGAGGAGTGGGAACCATGAAAGAGAAACAGTGTTACCAATTCTCATTGGCCTGTCACTTCTTGCCTGGGGCCGGCTCTCCCCGGGATTAAGAAAGAAAGCGAAGCTTCCGTTTTAAGAAAACTTTCTCCCTGTAATCAGAAGAACCCAAAGAGAGTGGAAGCGGGAACGCACTTCTCCCGGTGTGACTCAGTGCTCGGCGCGTTCGCCTGCTCGGTGCGCGGCCGGAGGCTCCGCTGAGCATAGTAACTTCTGCGGGGCGCCCCACGCCAGGTGTCCCCGCCGCCCTGCCGAGGGCCCCGTCCCCTGGGTTTTGAAACGGGGCGCGCGGTCCTGCTCCCGGTATCCCCGCTGAGGCGAGCTCAGCGCCAGGCTCGCGCCCCGACACCTGGAGAGTTTCACTCTTTTTTTTTTTTTTTTTTGCTTTTGAGACAGGGTCTCGCGTTGTAGTTCAGGCTGGCCCTGAGCTCACTATGGTGCCCAGGCAAGCCGCCGCGAACTCAGCAATCCTCCTGTCTCTGCCTCCCGAGTGCTGGGATTCAGGCGTGAGCCACCACGTCCGGCATTGAGTTTCACTCTTTTTTAAGCGGGAGCACTCCGCGGCCGCGCGGCCCCGGGGGCGAAGTGCAGGGGCGTCTGCGGACGAACATCGCTTCTTCTGTACGCGATCGTACGCTGTACGTTAATTAAAAAAAAAACAAAAAAAAACAAAAAAAGCAAATTTCCAGCGATCTCATTCCCTTAAACTCCAAGAAGCGTCAAGTACGTGTTGGTTTACGGTCCCAGTGCGGCGGAGGCTAACGGGGTGGAATTCAGCGGCCGGAGGAAACAGCCGCCCTAGGGCGACCCGGGCCCCGGGAGTCAGGGCCCCGCCCCCGCCCCGCCCCTACCTGGCGGCCCCGCCCCCGCCCACCGCGCGCGCACCTGGCGGCGGCCGGGGGAGGAGACGCCGCGCTCGCGTTCCCGAGCCGCTGCCCAACTTTCCCCGCGAAGTGCGGGCTCTGGGGGCCGGAGGCGCGGAACGGGGCGGGGAGCCTGTTCCCGGACGGAGGCGCCGCCGCTGCCCACAACATGGCCTCCTCGGCCTCCTCCTCGGCCACGGGCGCCCGCGGCGACCCTCCTGCGCAGGTGAGCCGCCGCCCGACCTGTGGCGCGTCCCGCGGCCCGGGCCCTGGCCGCCGCCGGGCGCCGCCTCCGAGGGTGCCGGGACGCCGCGCGGGCTGCGGGGGCCGACGCCTGCGATCGCGGGGTCCGCTGCGCCCGAGCCGGGCGTGCAAGTTTCGGCCCCGGGCGGCGGCAGGTCCGCGTCCGGCGGGGGGCGGGAGGCCGAGGTGTGGGGCGTCCGCCTCCCGACGTGTGTCCGGGGAAAGAAGCGCCCGGGGCTGGGGAGGCCCCGGCCCCGTCTCTGGTCTTGGGCTCCAACTCCGTGCCAGGCTGACCCTGCCTGGGCACGCGGCCGAGGTCACCGGGCGCTGAAAGTTCCCCCTGTAGCTTTTGTGTCGCCGTGTGCTCTTCTCTAGGTGAGCTGTGACACCGTACCCGACCCAGTGGGAGGGGGAGTGGGCGTGGAAAGGTCGCGCCGCAGGTGGGGGGCCCGGTGGGCTTGGCTGTCCCCGTCCCCAGGGACCGTCGGGACCGGCGCTCGCTGAGCGGAACCGCAGCTTCGGGGTAGGGCTGTCCCCTCCGCCCGCGGCCGCGCGGGCTGCCACTTTACGCCCGGAGGTGTTTAATAGCGATTTCGGTGCTGACATTGTGTGTATAATATAGGTTCATTGGTTTAAAACACTCCGCCCGTGTTTGCTTGTGTGTAGAATACCTACAGAAAGGAACCCGAACGGTTGTCCCTGGGAGGGGAGACGGCTTTGGGGGCCGGGATAACTTAGAGAAAAACGTACTGCTTTCTGAAAGTGAACGTTGGAGTAGC